>VKOC01016168.1:0-275733 GCA_009364415.1 Spea multiplicata
TTTTTTTTTTTTTTTTCTTTTCTCCTCCCCACACCTACTAATTCTAGACTTTTCTTCCTCTCTAAATCTAATTAATTTATGACATGGCAAGTAATAAATTTATATACATAACCCCGAACTCTAGATAGGGACCTCCCTGAACGACACACCTCATAAAGTGATCAATCACAAATGAGGCTCAGTCTATTTGGTCCAGGTAGAGGGGATGGACCACTCCACCCCTTCCAATTAGTGGAAGTGGTGGCTAATGGAAATAAGAGTTATGTTTCCTATTTTCCTTTTAAAATTTTTTTATCTTTTACTTTCCTACTACTTGGATTTTGCTTAAGAGCCGACGGTATAATAACAAATCTCTCAAAATATGGTACGGTTTATCTCTCTAAACACACAAGGCTTGAACAGTCCTCAAAAAAGAATCCTATTATTAAAAATGCTAAAAAAAGAAAAAATAGATCTATGCTTTGTACAAGAAACGCACTGGCTTAAAACCCCAGAGACCTTTCTTAAAAACAAACAGATATTAAAATTATGTTTTCTTCTTCACTCCAACATAAAAAAAAGAGAGGGGTTGCTATAATAATATCCACCAGTATAAAATTTGAAATTTTATATCAAGACATTGACCCGGAAGCAAGATACATTATTGTCGTGTGTAAAATAGAAGATCAAGTATATACGTTAATTAATTTATACGCACCAAATACAGGAACTATTAAGTTTATAGAAGATTTATTCAGTAAAGCTGAAAAATATATAAAAGGACCCCCCATAATGGCTGGAGATTTTAATGTCATCCCAAATATTGAGATGGATAAAATAATAAGAAAAGATGCGTCACGAGATAGGAGGTTAGAAAAATCAGCAAATAGACTAACCAATTTTTTTAAGAAAAATAATCTCTATGATGTTTGGAGGGTGTTAAATCCAACTTTAAAAGAATATACTCATTTTTCTGCACCCCATGCCTCGTATGCGCGTATTGACTTGTTGATTAGGAAACTGCCTCTATTTATAATTTAAAAAAAATATTTTTAGGATATTAATTGTGGTCAGGACATAACGCTGTTAGCTGGGAAATTAATCTTAAACATTCAGAGAGATTCTTAAAAGATTGGCGAATAAATAATTCCATATTGGACCAACCTCAACATAAACAATCATTGCAGGAATTAATAAAACTATATTTTTTGGAAAATGATGACGGAGTAATATCCCGTACTACTCTATGGTGCGCTTTTAAATGCGTCATACGAGGATATCTTATTAAAATTTCAAAATCAGAAGAAAAAAAAAAGAGGCCCGGATTTAACCACCCTATATATTAATCTATATGATCTTAATAAATTAAATGAAACATCCCCTACAAAATTTAGATCAGGTAGGATTTCACAATTGAAAGGAAGAATAAGAGATATTGAATACGACAAAATGGCGAAAAATCTCGAAAAACTAAAACAACGATGGTATATTAATGACAATAGAGTAGACAAAGTATTAGCAAACAGACTTAAGAATAAACAATCTAAAAATCGTATATATAAAATTATTGAAGGCAATAAGACATATACCTCTCCGAAATTGATCGGACAAGCCTTCAATAAATACTATTCAACCTTATACAATCTAAATAACATCTCAAATTTAGATCAAATTAAAAAATATTTATCAACTATAACAACCCCAAAATTGACAAATGAACAAGTGGCCCAATTAAATAAATCAATAACAGAGTTGGAAGTTAAAAACGTAATATCTAAGATTAAGAACAATAAGAGCCCAGGTCCGGACGGATATAGTGGTCTCTTTAATAAAAAATTCAATGAAGAAATAGGGACTTATTTAACCGCACTTTTTAATGAATTGATTATAAATGAGAATATGCCTGAAGAACTATTGAGGGCAAATATTATCCCGATACATAAACAAAATAAAAAGCCGGAAGAGGTTATAAATTACAGACCAATCTCATTAATTAATGAAGATATGAAATTATTCGCTGCAATACTTGCAGAAAGATTAAAACAGGTTATAACATATTTAATTCATCAAGATCAGATTGGATTCGTACCTAATAGAATTATTTATAATAACTTCAGACGTATTATTGATATCATAGAGTTAGCTAACAAGGAACAAAGACAGATTGGTATAATAGCGTTAGATGCAGAGAAAGCGTTTGACCGTATTAATTGGAATTTTATGTTTTATTCATTACAAACTTTTGGTTTGGAGGGCAGTTTCCTATCGGCAATTAAAGCTTTATATTCCAACCCCTCAGCTAGAATAGTAAGTCAAGATATCAAATCCGAATGGTTTTATATTAAGAACGGCACCCGTCAAGGCTGCCCCCTGTCCCCAATGCTTTATATCCTAACAATCGAGATATTGGCTACTATAATAAGGAATAACGAAACAATAAAGGGTACAGCTTTGCTACAAGAGGAATTCAAAATCTGCCTCTACGCAGACGATATCTTATTAACATGGGAAAACCCAACCACTTCTATAAAAGAATTAATGAAAATTATAAATGAGTACGCACTATTTTCGAACTATAAAATAAATATAGAAAAAACCGAAATCCTTTACTTAAACACTCCACCTTATATTAAGAAAACAATCTATGGAGAATATAAATTTAAAGAGGTGGCACAAGAAATGAATTATTTAGGATTAAAACTGACTCCCAAGGTACAAAACATAATGGAAAGGAATTTCCTCGCTTGTATCAAGGAGACAAATCACCTATTAAAGAACTGGAAAAATACATTGAACTCATGGGTGGGTAGGATAAATATAATCAATTCATATATCCTCCCTAAATGGCTGTACCTCTTTAGACACTTACCTCTAAAAATGCCAACTCCATGGCTCCATATGATTCAGACGTCATTTAATAAGTTCATTAATAAAAATAAAAGATCTAGATTGGGAATGAAACTGCTTGCTCAAAAGCTGGATAAAGGGGGATTAGGCTACCCTTTGATAAAACGCGCATACGAGGCATGTATGGTAATTCACATTCATAATATGCAATTAGAAATTAATAAGACACAGACGTGGTATAAGATTGAACAATATTTATTAAGAAATGAAAAAATACATATAATGATGTGGGACTCTCAAGCTAATATGAAGAAAAAAAAAGAGTTAAGAAATAGTACTATTTGTAAAGAGATTATATATGAGTGGATTAAGATAAAGAGAAATCTCGGCTTAAAAGATAAAATTTTAGACACAGTAAGTTTAGAAGTCATTGAACAGAATTTGCAAGACATACTATTAGTAAAATGGAAAGATGCAGGGATTAATAATATAAAAGATATTTTGTTTAATAATGCAATTAAAAACTTTAATGAAATTAAGCAACAGTTTCAGATACCACCCACTGAGATTTTCTCATATTTAAGAATAAAAAATTTTGTAAAATCTTCGCTTTATATCGCAAATTTTGAACTACATCAAAAATTATGCAAATTATTCAATGGGAAAGAATGTAAGAAATTAATGTCAAAAATCTTTGGAGTTCTAATAATGCCAGATGATGTGGATACCAGTAAGATTATTAGCAGATGGTCGAGAGATATGCAAATCACGATTTCTAAAAAAATGTGGCAAAATGCTATATCTACCACACATAATCATATTCACTCAGTTTTAATCAGGGAGAACTACTTCAAATTTATAAACTACTGGTATCTGACACCTGTCAGACTAAAATCAATGTTTCCTGAGGTTTTAGATACCTGTTGGTGATGTGTAAAAGAAAGAGGTAATTACGTTCATATATGGTGGTCATGTCCCATAGTTTCTCAGTTCTGGGATGCGATTTTTGACTTACTCACAAAGTTAACTGGAAACAGAATGATTAAAACTCCTGAATACGCTCTTTTCCATATATTTTCAACAACATTATCTAGAGAAATAAAAACTTTGTTAATCCACGCCATGGTAGCAGCTAAAGTGTTAATAGCCAGAAATTGGAAGAACGATCAAAAATTCTCTATGATACAATATAAAAACCAATTATTATTTCAATTTCAAATGGAAAAAGGATTAGGCTGGCTTGGTCCTGCCCATTATAGGGCAGGACCAATAATAATAATTCACTACAATAAAGAGTGTACAACGGAAAGGGGAGGAATCAGGAACCAAACTAACAAACAGGCCAGAACCAAAGGGATGAATACAGAGTGGGCCAAAAGTACGGTACTGATGGGTCGTGTTTAGTCTATTAGGTTCAACATCACTAGAAAAAGCCATCGTTCTCAGTACCCAAAGTAAAAGAAATAATAAATAAAATGCCGTGATCCTATCAGTGACGTAAACCTGCTTTTGGCCCACTCCATAATAAATGCAGACTTGGGTACCTTCCCTTTTACAAGGTGTTCGTCTTCTATAATCCCCAAACTAGATGTCTATAAAACCAGATTTGCTGCAGGGGCCGTTTCATTCATTCGCTGAGCCTGTTTCTAATAGCATATATTGGAAAGTACTCTCATCTGGTGACTTAGCATAGTTTCCTAGAGCAAGCAAATGTATTAATCATATATATATATATATATATCAACAAGCCTAATTATGCAGACTGGATCCCAGCCTGTTAAATTCTCCAGATTAAATATCTGCCAGAGCAAATCATCTCCAGACAACGATAACTTCCAGTTAACAAACTTAAATCTGATTTAGCTTTGTCTAATTCAGAAATAATCCCTTCTGAGTCCTGGAGGGATTTTTCCCCTTTCTTTTAAATGAAATGATGCCATTTTACACGCATTATTTTTAGCGCAGCAAAAATACTTGCATAAAGGGCATTTGAGTTCAATCTTCTGCCTTGTTGTTGCATTGTCACTCTAAACTATACAAGATCTGAATCCATCTGAGGGGATCAAGGGCACGCTCCCATCGTCTAAGCACACACAAACACCCGTCTTCATCACTACTCAAACGAGTGCCTGCGAGAGAAGGAAAGCTTGGTCTTCTGTCCATTTGGCCCCAAGTGGGCTTCATGAAGCCCAGGGCACTCACCACGCGTTCATGTGTTTGGGTAGGGGCATTTTCACTTACATGGGTTTGATGATAAAACCTACGATTTTTGGTGCCCTGGTCTATGGCTGGTGTTGTGAGGGGAAATGTTGGAATACCAGCCATGGCCTGGGGCCAGATACTGCACATTAATTACATGTTTCATAAGCATCTTTTTTATTTGTGTGCAAATGTGGATTTGATTTTTGTCACGGTTTTATGGTCACATTGAAAATGGCACAGCAGAGCCAAGTTCCCGAACACTCTGCTTTCGGGAGGAGGGATTATTGAGTCTTTTGGCTACCATCTCTCTTTGAAGACCAGCCCTCCGGTGACTTTGGTCTGGGAGGGAAGAAGAAAATTGCAGACCTGGTTACTCTGTGGCCTTAAAACCGACTTAGAGGACCTGGCACCTTTTTAGCCAGGACTTCAGGGACAAAAAAAACAACATCCCTTCAGAGAATGCGGCCCCTAAATAATGGAGTATTCGGTGCTCACCATGGCCCATAAATGGACGTGTTTGTTGCACTAGTTTTTCACATCAATGCATGCCAGGGGGCTGCTCAGATATAGACACTGCCCGCAGTGGACTGTGAAGGAGGAAACATCCCTTTCACTTGTTCTGGCAGTGCCAGTTTGCACGGGCTTTGGTGGGAGTCCTGAAACGGGAACTCAAGGACTCTATAGAAAGTAGGTACCACCACTCTGTACTTTACAGAAATTTTACAGGAACACACGGAGGGCAGCGTTGGTGATGCTTGGCATCTAATGTGCTGTGTAAAGGATACTTAATTGTTTGCAAGGAACGGGAGCACGTTCCAATTCATCCACAGCCTGACGAGGGACTGCTCTCTTATGGGCAGTTTAGAGGAGGACTAATCCATCTTCTGCCCTCTACCCCTTATTTACCTCCATCTGGCCACAAACCTACACCATCACCCATTTCGCCCTGGTCAGTTTCCAATGTGCTACACCATGTGTGTCATGTCTGGATATGTAAATGTACTCCGCTGCTGTAGTGGACGTGAATTGCCCCGTGTCGCAGTACTTACTAATGTACAGTATTGAAGTGCCATCGGAAATAGTTATTTACTCGATTGCATCTTAACAAAAATATTTTAAATAGAAGAAAAAAAACTGATGGGAGATGCTGGGAGCATAAACAGCTTCACAGTAAAATGCTGCCCACATTACAGAGACAGTGAGATTTGCTGAAAAGGTTGAGTGTCCCTTAACCCAGCAAGCAGGTAATTGTTACCAGTAACCGTATACGGCAAAATAAGTTGACATGAAGTCTAGGTAGCTAACTACGCCATGCTTAATGAATAGTTAACTTAAAATCCATGAATCAAATTGGCTGGATAAAAGTAAAACCAAGGAAACTGTGTGTATAGCCATAGGATTTAAAAAAATAATAGAACTGATAATTTAGATGAAAAACAAGATGGACCCCCAAGTCATTTAGAAAAGAATTCACTATACTTTATTAGTTTTCTCCCCCCATACATGTTTTACAATAAACCAAGCTTATATTCCATCATCATGTGTGGCTCTCCTACGATTTCACTTTGTGAAGGATCTGCAAAAGAGAATAAAAAAATGTACACTATACTATAAAGATGAGCCAGCTAGTGCAACAGACATCAGTTAAAGGTACATTCCAGCCCTCATAACATAAGACATAAAAGCTTACAGTCGTAACATCACTGTAGATGAGTATTTACATGATATGGAAGTGCAAAACGAAGGCAGTGTGTAGCCATACTTACCATTGAGAATATCTTCAAAGCCAATAGTTTCATCTGTCCCTCTCAATGACTCTAAAGCAATGTTAGAGCTCTGAAGGAATGGAAGACGCTGAACCTGGGGTAAAAACATTCAGTTAGAAATGGCGGTCACAGCTCCTGTACTGAAGACATGTGTACGTGCTCCAGATAAACCCTTGTCATTTGGAATCAAACAGCTCTGTATGTACGTACACAGTAGGTGTGAAGCGCGCCGCGGGAGTTGCCCAAAAGCTGCATTCAGTAGCTCACCTGTTTGACAGCTTGAAATTCCATTTGCAGTCTGAGTGGTGCATGCAGTCCTTGGATATTTCTTAGATTAGCTAAGCTTACTTTGTCTTGGTTTAACTGGAACTGGAAAAACATTTGTACATTTTCAAACAAGTGTATTAAATGACTAGGAACAGTTTCAATTAATTAGTGTCAGGTATGAAAGCCCAGGCTGTTATTTTATAGCAAATTGTTTTGCAGATTCTCAAGGTGTGAAGTTTTTTTTTTTTTATATACCAAAACATTCATAAAGGATTCAAAGGTTGATGCCCCAATAAACCTGATATACTATGGGGACTGCTCTCCTGCCATCTCGTGTTTCTAAACATGAACACACACTCAGCTGGATATTGGCTTCAACTCTAACTGCTTAAACAATCTGAAGCAATGATTGTTACTCGATACACAGAACATGAGTCTAAACAAAGCTATAGTAATTATACAAGCTAGTGAACTGGCAATATTTAAAAGAAGTGTGTTACCTAAGAAACAACGACTCATAAAGGATTGCACTCATCTTTTTAAGATTAAGTGCATAACAAACACACACACCTATATATATATATATATATTTCAACTACTAGTCATTTTCTAAAATAAGTGGTGATCTAATTTTATTTCATTCATTTATATGGCTTGCATGTCATGACTTTAGATGCCATGGTGAATTTGATCATGGTTCAACCAATATTTTGTAATTTAAGACAAATGCCTAAATAAAAGCATGCTTACGTTTTTTTCTGACAGCTCCAGAGGATGACTTGGCAGAAGTTCGTTTTGCACACTCCTAAATCTACAGTAGTAAATAACAACACGCATGTTATCAATGACAATAATGTATACATGGCTAACCATCCAGAAAGCTGGGAAATCAATATTTCTCATATGAGGATGTGACATTACATTCATTCTGCTGATTGAGACGCATACATACCCTGTACGGAGAGTATCATGGACTCCAAACCCTCCATACTGCGTGGAAAGTTCACCAATCGGGATACTGTCCTTCAGCTGAGAGCCGAGTCCCTTGGTATTCTAAAACGATAAGAAACACGTTTAACATCTCCAAAAATCACTCCGTTTAAAAAGTAGTGTTTGTAGACGGCACAATATCAGTTATACAACTGCCTGATTTTAGACGAGTATCAAGAATATTATTTTAATAGACTAATAATCAAAGGATCTGAAGGTCTGACTTCAATTCTATACTTTATCATTTTCAGGAACATGTAGAAGGTCAAAGCAATGCAATAAAACAAAAGGATGTGTAAACCAGGCTTAAAGTCCTATGGAAAACATATTCCTGATCGTAAATACAGCGATGTATACGGGCGTGTAGGTTTGTATCAAATAAGGTATTATGATAAGGAGTTAGGCTGTGTGTCTAGTGGATTGGACTAACATAACAGATCTAGAACACAAGTGGCCAGGTACCTGGAAACATGCAAAAAGCTTTTTTTTTTTTTGTTTAACCCAGTCTTGTTGAAAATAAATTTTTAATTTAATGCTGGTAATAAAAAAAATCTTTGATTCCCTCATAGCGCCAACAATTTCCGCAGCGCTTCTTACAGCATATACATATATCCAAGGGGAATGGCTGGAGTTGACAGACTGACAAACCGATTTATTATTTAAAGTCAGAGACACGAGAACAAAGCATCACCCCAGCAAAAGTCCTATTTATGTGAAGACCATTAGGACCTCTTCTCCATTCGCATCCCCCTTAGACCTGTACAAGCCAGGCCTCCATACAGGAAAGGCCGGTGACACAGCAACTGAAACCGAAACCCAAGCACAAAGATATCAGGCTTCACCTAACAGTCCCCTCTCTGACACAAGCACAACGAACACACAATGCCGGTATAACGGACCAACGGAACTCACCATGATTACACCGAGAGTTATAATATGATCGCTTGCTTCCTCTGAAACCCGGTGCGCACACAACACCAACCAATACCGTCACTAACAACTGCGCATGTGCGGCTTGTGCGCGCTGTGATGACGTACCGCGAAAAAAATCTGATGAAGAGTTCCAAGCGCTCGAGAAAAAACTCAAACGCTGCGCTAAAGGAAAACGTCTCCAGTAGCGTGAGTGTTGCGTTTGTACGAAACCGCATCTGATTGAGACGTACTTTATTGCTATTAACAAAATGGCTCCGTTTGTGGAGGAGGCGCAGGGGTTGACGACAAACGGCGTTTAAGAAGTTGGAGAATACGGAAGTAGCCCTCATGGTTTTCACGTATTCGTGGCGTTCTACATGAGCCGTTCGTGCCGGCATTCTCTGTCCTACGAGCAAGAAAGAAAGCAATGGAATACTTAATGCCCCAAATAAGCCAAGCGATCTGTATTGAATGAGACCTCACGATTCCCTTATCATTATTCTCGGTAATTTATGAGGGAATTTTAATTTTTAATACCTGAACATGTTACTACGCGTGTGTGTATATGTGGCCTAAGCGTGGTTTTTGAGTTCATGTATGCATTTCAATATCAATACGCGTGATATTTAAACATACAGTTTGTTATTGTGTGTGGTTTTCTTATATTTTGCTGACTATTTGCTCAATTATTAGACGACCCCCCCAAAATGTGAATATTAATTTAGGGGGGGGGAGCCTGAATATAAGACGACCCTATAGGAAAAAAAGTTTGCCAGTAATGTTAATTCATGTAAACTATTTTTTTTAAATAAAAGCTATGATGAGAAACCTGCCCCCCCCCCCCCCGGTTAAGCACAAATCTGCCCCAGAAATGCCTTATACCCCCTATATGCCATTGTGCCCCATGATATGCCTTTTAACCCTCTAAATGCCACTGTACCCCATGATATGCCTTTTAACCACTCTGGCATTTAGAGGGTTAAAAGCCATATTATAGGGCAGTTGGTCCAGAGAAGTGGCGAGAGTAATCTATAGATGCGCACGTAGACCAAACACAAATTAGGATACATTTTTCATTTAGTTTTTGGACAACAAATTGCAATGGAGATGAAATTCAGAAAACGTTTTTTTATTCAGAACTAAATACATATTTTTGCTCGCTCGCTCTCACTCTCTCCCTCTCACTCTCGCCCTACCTTTGCGAACAAACACTTCCGTTTGTCTGCTTTACGGGTATTTGTCAGCCCTCTTCAGCGTGCTTCTGCAACAGGACAGAGTCTCCATGCAGACCACAGGAACAACCTCTTCCTCCAATGGCATAGGAGGGAGGAAAGAAATTAAGCGAAATGAAGAGGGCAGATTGGAGCAATACTGTAACAGACAGAACTTGGAGGTGGGAGGGAGAGGACAGGATAAGAGAATGAGGAAAAAGCAACAAATTTCAAACAAAAATTCAGAGCGTTCTCTGTTTTTGTTTGTTTTAAAGGGGCTCCTTCCTCATTTTCAGACATTAATATACATTAAGAAATTTTACAATATCTTTTAAAATTTAGACCTACAAATCCCGGTGGTACTCTTCTCCCCAATCAGGGTAGAGGATGTCACCAAAAATGCTGTCCTTTTCCCCTAACTTGAACTCAGGGCAATATGGCGGCACATCCTGTCATATCCTCTCCCCGATCAGCGGAGATGAGGGCAAAGATTGTAGATTGCAGAGAAGGGAGAAGATAGGAAATGCGAAAAAGGAAGTGGTCGACAGAAGTGGCCGTGGTCAGCAGAGAAGATACGGAAACATTGAGAGAGTGTGAGTTTATGTGAGCCCACCTATTTCGGATGAAAATTCTGAGCTTTTTGCTTAGTTTTTGACCATTTTGTGGAGGTCTCAATAATTTGTGTTTTACCTTGAAAGACATCACGCTCATGTCTGACATCATCAGCCAGAGCCTTCTGGGACTTTGAATTATGACCTTTCTGTGACCTCAGCAGTTCCTGTCCTATTTAAACACTGAACACCATTTTCAATGTACCCGTTAGATTGTGTGTCTTCCGAACATTACTGATGGATTTCCTACTTGATTTCTGGTATCTCGACCTTAAAATCAAGCTTGCGATGATGTGTGAAGAGGCTATTCATATCAGTAACAGTTGCACAAATATATTTAACAGAGATAAAAAAATGATTATTCTCATTATTGTATTCCTGAATAATGTCTACCGATTTATACAATATTTTATTACTCTTCCATTAATGAACAAATAAACCAGTTGGTGATGGTGGACTCAGCCTTTTGGATAAATCATGTGGGTCAGTGGGTTGGATTAAGTAGCAAGTGAACATTTCGTCTTCTAAGTTGATGCGTTAGAAGCAGGAAAAATGGGCAAGCGTAAGGATCACCTCCAAAACTGCAGCTCTTGTGGGGCGTTCTGGGTCTGCAGTGGCCGATACCTATCAAAAGTGGTCAAATCCGACAGATGAGCAAATTGCTGTGTGAGAGCACGCAGTGCATTGCCGTTTGTTGCGTATGCTGACCCCTCTCCACTGCAGACATACCCCAAAATCTTGGAAAGACTTCCTAGAAGAAGTGGAGGCTCTTAAAGCCACAATGTGGGGGAGGGGCATCTGCATGTTAATGCCAATGGCTTTGGAATGGGATGTCTAACAAGCTCATACAGGTGTGATGGTCTGAGGTCCACATACTTTTGGTCATATAGCCTATATACAAACAGAACAGAATATCCTAAGAAACATATTAGTGCAGGTTTTGAGCTGCTGCTGAAATGACAAATACGTACATACAACAAGGTGATGAATCAGAAAAAAACGCAAAAACATATGTTTCAGCATGAAGCAACCTAGGTGCTTTTTGTAGGGTTATTTCACCACCTTGCATGCAGCCATTTCCCCTCCAGTGTCTTGTAAAGTCCACCTTAAAATGCAAGAAAAGCCGCACCTACTGTGAAATATATTGACGTCTTTTATGTCCCTTGAGTTGTTGACATGTTTTGGTTGAATGAACTACATATTTGAATATACCCCGAAAGCGAGAAAGCACAGTGTAGGAGTCACAGTGTTCCAAAACAAGATTCTCAAGGGTGTCTCTAATCATGTGTCTGTGCTAAAATTGAGCAAAAAAAAAAAAAACCAGGAAACCCCTAAATGTGACCCACCCTTTCCTGAAACTGGGGAAAGTGTCGAGAGGCAAATTGTAACACCGATATCATTAGACTACTAAATGTTCTTTTAGCTATTTTTGTGATAAATGTGGTTTCCTATCTCTTTTAATATAACCATTGCTTGCATCCATACATTCATTAAATACAGTTTTGGAAGAGTATGTTTAACAGTTTATATGTAAATATGAATCTTTTGCCTTTTACTATTATTTTGTTTTGTGTTACTGGGTAGGAGCTTGGAGCCTAGATAGGTAAAGTTTTAACCTAGTACCCTGCTGTCACTGGAGGGATCTAGCATTAAAGCATGGGCAGTGTCAGTGGCATTTTAACACAAGCACTACATGCTAATACAATTTAGTTCACTCTGTTTCTGGGCGTTATATTTTATTCTCCCCTGGTAAAGTACAAATGAGCCAAGATATCCTCCAAGATCCTAGAGCACTGACTATAGAACTGGTGTTTTGCAGACCTGGATGTCTGACGATAAACAGGGCTATAACTCTATTCACTTATGGAACTTTCAAGGATAAGCATTGAATATCCTACAGAAGCTGAATATGTGAAAAATGATTAAAAAAATGGTGAAAATGATGAAGTGAAACAAATGTTGGTAGGAAAATGGACTTTAGTAGAGTGAGCATAACATCAAGCAAAAAAAAACAACAAAAGACATGCACATATTTCTATGTCCCTATACCGTTTTCTTCTGCCATAGATCATTTAGCTACTTCTGGCCTTAAATCATCATTGTCACGGAGCTGGATAGTCCGACTGACTACCGCTGACTTGTGCTTCCTTAGCCTGGGACAACCCCCAGTTTCCCAGTCACTAGCCGAGACTCAGTGTAGGGTATAAACCAAAACGAAGACTACTTTATTTTTCACATACATGGCTGGATATAGCCAGCACAGCACACGTTAACATAAATCAAGATATTGTGATACAAACCACCCCCTTAATCTGCCTCCCAGAGACAGAAGGGTCAGTAAAGGGATTAACAATACAATGGGGTCCCAACCTCCACTATCTATTACTGACAAAATCAGTTCCAGGGTTTGGCCCGGGGTAAATGTCTGTAGTGGTGGAACTGGGGGGGCTGACTTACACATCATATTAGTACACCATGGGGGGCTGACCTATACAACATAGTAGGGGTCTGACATTAAACTAAAACAATGGCGGTCACTCCCTGGTTGCATACCCTGGCTGTCTGCCAGAGATAATCCCCTCAACAAGTGATGAGACGATATACTGCTGGGGGTAGCCACAGAATCTTTAGAATGCCAGGGCCCATAGTCAATAAGGAGGAGGCTGGCTCTCAGGCCTCTCCAGTGGCCCTAGTGATGGAGGGTTCCGTCACAACCATGGCTGCTTTTTATCCCAAGTCCACCCCTGGGTTGCAGTAAAATTATTGTGTATGAGATACGTGGTTGGCCAAGTGGACCCAGGAGGCTAACCCTTCCACAGCTGTCTTGTTCCTACCCATCAGAAGTCTCATACATTTTAAGGTATCCCTTTAGACATGGGTTATGCATGATGGTTGCCTGCTACAATGGTAACTGAGATTTTAATGTCTGTTCTTTGCTTATGCGCAAGGAAAATACATTCAGAGTTTTGATCTCAATTGAAACTTGGAGGCCATGTGGTTTGTCTGAGAAATGAAAAGCTACGATTCTGACTAATCAACACTAGATGGTGCACAAGATTTTATAAAAGGTCTCCATTCAGACGAAATATGGAAGCTTTGTTTTATTGATATAAATTATTGTGCAGAAGCAGAAGGATGTTTAAGGCTTTGCTTCCAAAGAGGTTCTGGGGGAAATTTTATGAATTTCATGATTTTTTTTTCATTTCTGTTAAACTTAAAATCTAAAGTAATTCAAAATATATATTTTTGTGTTTTGACTTTTAAATATGTAACACAACGATTTCAGAATAGTGTGTCTACTATTATGTTTATCTCATTGGTTATTTCCCAAACCAAATAGAAGATCTCGCTGGCAGTGCTCACCTGTTAACCACTGTAACACTAAGATTAATTGATCTGAATTGAGCCCAATTGGTATATAATGACCTAGTAATATATGATGTAAAAGCTTTAATTGCGTTACCTTATCCTCAAGGATGAGTTTACTATACTGACTGATTTCGAGGTATTAATCACTGCGTAGAGGGAATGAGTTTAATTTTAAGGGCTGACCTGCCTCTAGTCCCCAGTAATATGATGTGGTGAAATTGCAATTTCATGGAAAAGTAAAAAAAAATAACACGGAAAGATGTAAATACAAACAGCCTTTCTCTCTCCATGACATATATTGTTGAAGCACTTTGCGTTTGATTGTCCAAAGGCTGAGAACGATGACAATTGTAGTTCAGCAAAATTTCTTATCTTCTGGCCATCCCTGCTCTGCACCCAAATGTCTGGCCATGACTTCCTTTATTTTGGCTTTCCTCTCCCAACACTATTCGAGGTCTGAAAATAAAATGAAGTAACGTCTATTCTTAGGTGCCAGATACTCTCAGACCTAGAAGTCTTATGGCTAATGGTGGGTGGGAGCAATCCCCCCTCAACAGAAAAAACATGTACCATGAGACATAATAAATCCTCCTTTTTTGTATATAGTGCATTCACTATGCAAGATATAGAAGCATATTAGAGGATTTAGCTAAGTGAGGGCATTTAAAATCACATGGGTTTTTAAAAAAAGATAAAAAATAAAATAATTTATTTAATCAATATAACAGTAAAACAGGATTCAGCTCTTTGGTTTAATAGATTTGCTGCACCCGGGTAAGCAATCAAGTAGCGACGCTGACACTATCAGTGAAGTTTGGTGTAGTAACACCTTGGTGTGTATGATTTTTGTTTGTATGAAACATCAGGAGCAGGATTATGGGATGTAATCGAGTACATTTTTTACCAACACATCCAGTACCATGGACAGAGTCGCCTGTGATGTGCTTCTATAGAACCCATAAAATCTTACAAAGCACCTAATGCCTACGCCTTTCCAGGTGCACAAATTAACACGTATATATATACAGTAAATCTTATTAAAACCACAGTATAATCAGATTAGCCTTAAAAATCTTTTAAAACTTGAAAAAATGGCTTCTGGATTAACATAGATTTTAGATTTAAATGCTTTGTATTGATTCTTCACACGCTGTATGCTGCTTCATGTATGTGCATGTGTCAAGTATGTCCTTAATGGAAAGTGTCACCTTTTTGGATCAGAGCCAGAATATCCATCGTCCTCCCGTGTACGTTTTGGCCTGGACTGACCATCTGACACACTGGTGTTACCTAGTGTTTCGCTGCCCAACATCACTCCATATATGCCTGGCCGCATCAATATATGATGGGACTCTGACGCCATTAATTATCACTATCCCAAGTCCTGCCCTGGTGGCCATACTCTGCAAAAAAAGATTTGTGGGATGCGTTCCAGTTTGGCACTGGATATATATAAATTATATACGTATTATATAATATTATATATATCATATTTGTTATTTCAAGTTTAATATCACATAGTGTATGTACATATACTTATATTTTAGAATAAACAATATATAACAGAACTATATTTTTAACTCTGGATTGCTATAAATATTTTTTTAAAAAAATCTTGAGTCCTGTTCCTATTGGTTCTTTAAATGCATGGTCCCGTATTTGCGTCATTGCGATTCATGGTATTTATTTACTTGTTGCTTCTTTAAAGCTCTCTGCATCCAGGCACCCCGGGACGAGGAATAGAATTTGACCAAAAACAAACAATTAAAACAATCATATAAATAACAAGGAAACGACAGCACAGACAATAGAACATCCTAATTAGGGCTCACCCAAATTCCCTTTTCCAGAACAACATTTTAAGCCATTTCCTGAGCTCTGCAATGCAATTATAAAGAAGATATGTAAAGCCATATCTAAGTCAATGTAAACGGAAACTTCAATGTTGCACCCAGGCTGGATATAGGGTATCTGTCCAGGTCCATATCCATTTTACTAAATTCTTGATAGTAACCGCACTCCAGAAGCAGCCGTGGCAGTCTTTCCAAGCCATTACCTGAACCTGTCATAATGGCAAGACAATTTATGTTATTGCTACAATGCTATCCACAAAACCAGCCACAGCTGTATTGGGATCATAGGTTAGCGAAGGGAGAGTGATCTGTGGGATTAGATCACTCTCCCGTCGGTACCCAGGAAGCTGGTGCCTCTGATTGGGAGGAGAGCTCCGGTGAATTCACGAAGATACTGTGTGCATATATGTGTCTGAGTGCATTGTATGTGGCTGAGTGTGGTGTATATGCTTTGAATGCTAAATTGAGATTGCACACCAGTGTGGAATATGTTTGAGCTGGCCTGCATGAAACCTTTAAAAATGATAATCAAAAATAAAATATATAATAAAATATAAAAAAAATATTCAAATTCTAAATTAAAAAAAAATTATTTGGAAATAAGTTGAATATTTAATTGCGTGCTACCACACTTTTATTTTAGTCACATATATTCAAAAATGTTATTTGAATTCATATCTGAAAAAATATTTTCCCCCGCATTTTTAGTAGCACGTTAAATAAGTAAAGTGTTTTATATTATTTTAAGACTTTTTAGTCTTACATATATTAATGTAAATCGATATTTCACTTATCTCTTACCAATCATAAACATTTAAAACGATACTCATTTTCCGTAAAAAAATCATAATTTTTTTTTATTAACTTGGTGAACCTTAGCTTTTATAGTGCAATCCAATAGACAGTAATGGTAATGTGATTTTCTGTAAAAAAATTTACGAATTTTTGAAAATTTAATCAGTTTCTAGAAAATTCTAGAAAAATTCCAGGATTCAAAGTCTCGGCGAGGTCATTAACATTTTTTTATATTTTTTTTTTAAAAAAATTAACTTATGATAACATTAATTATTTTTAAAATGTTTGGCTTAATATATGATACAAACTGATGAAGGCAGCAAGATTTTTAACAATTGAGAAAATCTAAATTCAACTTTTGAAAAATATTCAAATTCATTTGCAGCCATCCTCATTGGATAAAATAAAATCAAATGTAATTTTATTAATATCATCTAATTGGTTAACGTTACAAATAATTGATTGTCATCGTGATTAAGTAACTATGCAAAATTTCAGAACTCCAGGTGGCTTGGAAGTGAGTGAAAAAATCGATTACAAAAATTTTACCAGACAAATTAAGTTAAATAAAAGTGTATAATAATAATAATAATTATAGCAAAAAGCCCAACATTCCAAATAGAAAAAAATGTACTTTTTAAACCCAATAGCGTCTCTACCTTTCAACATGGAGAAGAAAAAGGACAGGAGGATACATCTCTTTTGAGACTTTCAAAGCTGAAATTACGCTACATTAACCCAATCATAAACACTTTAGTGAAGGACTCTTTATTTATCTTGTTATGCAAGACATACGGGGGGAAAAAGCCATAACTAAATTCACAATGTAAAATTTCAAGACTTTTAAGCTTTAACTTATCTTAGAAGGGGTAAGAGTTTAATCTTTTAACCTGCAGGTAAGAAGCAGGCATTGTTGTGCTGGATTACTTCCAATATAAGATGGAAACCCTTAGATAATTATGACATATTCAATGGCGCAGAAATATTTTTAAAGTAATTGATTCAACTTTTCCTACTGATTCGATTCAATCCATGTAGACCAGCCCTTTGTCCATTGCCCAAGATTCATAAAGATCTAAAACTCATTCTATTTTGAAACCTGCGGTACACTTCATTGATATATTTCTCCAACCTTTACTAGTAATATCCAGTGTAAATGACACCTTTGCATGTTTAGGGAAAAACTGCACCCAATTTGCCTTAAGGTGAATAAATTATACTTTTTAGTTTATACAAACTTTCCTCATAGAGAAGGGATAATGGTTGTAGAAAAAGTTTTACTTAAGAATGACAATAATAAGCCCCCTACCTTCATTAAACATTGCTGTTTTAAAATACTTTTTATCAACAGTGCCAAGAAACTGTAAAGAAATGGGCAATAATGTGGTATCGGCATATGTAAATGTATTCATGGAAGAATTTTAAAAAAAGTATTATTTAGCAATCCATGGCTTGTCCAAAAAATGTGTTGACCTTGACAAAGGGCAGAAGCAAGTATTTCCTTCTTTGAGTATGTCAAGAAGAGAGAGACCCATATTAAATTGGAGTATTCACAATATCTCCTGTCTGGATGTGAACATGCTTCTTAGAAAAAGAAAGGAAAAAAAAATATATATATATAATAATATATATAAATTTATTTTTAAATACTATTATTAATTTTCATTTTGTATTTTTTTATTTTAGAAAAACAACTTGAGTCAAACATCTGCGAATAAAAGCATTACCATTCTCACTATTAACGGGAGTCAAAAAATTGTTTCAGAAACAGATGGTTTGGACGATAGTATCCAGGAAGCAGCAGACAGATTCAGATTCAGACGCAGAATGTTTTAAATAAGCTATTACTTATGCCCTGCAAATTATTCTGCCCTCACAGAAGAAGGAGACAAATCTTGTTTTTGTCACAAAATTAACCACAGCTAGTCAGGACACTAAATACATAATCAAAAAGCACTGGTTACAATTTTAGGGACTTATTATAAAGCTCTCATCATGGTGGGTTAAATGGCAGTGCAGTCCCACTCATTCAACTCCGAGGTAGCAATACGTCCATGTAAATATAGATAGGACTCACTGAAATGGGGGTGCTTTGACATAGTTGAGGCCATATAGTGTGAAGGAATCCCCAATATTTATTTGCGGATTCTTTGTTGTGTATATTAATATTGCAGGCTTTGTGAAAATCCTGGACTGGATTGTGGCTTCCTGGCTTGGACATCCAGTCTGTTGCAGTACTGGCGTTGGAGAGCTGGCCCCCCCGGCTCTCCACGTGCTCCACCTCAGGGTCCCATGCACACAATTTACACATCATCCGCATCTCCCTGTACAGGGTCACAATGTATATGCATTATAATGTCCATATATCACCATTGTCTATATCTCAGTATTTTTATTTGGATAACAACGGTCTAAAATTTCTATAAATTACTGCATTTTCTTTGACGAAGAGGCTCTTTTAGACTTCCTTTTAGATGCTATACCCTGTTTAGAGCAGGCGTTGCAGACAATGCACTCTTTAATCACATCCATTGAACTTTCATTGATTATGGAACGTTGTGTCTCAGGAAAACGCGGAATAGGACTGAATAAATGTACCTATTTTTCTTTATTTCATGTCTGGATGATTTATGATATGATTTTGCCAAGCCATTGTAAAATGATATTTCATTAAACAAATACAGTTTCACACTGTGTGAGTCCCTACTGTGAACTGTACTTTTTCTTTTAGGGGAACAAACATTTGAATACAAATGAGATAATGTTGGAAATACATCAAATACGAGAGTTTTATAATCACAAAGGCAACTCACAATTCCGTTATAATCTGACACACCCTTTGCATGACAATTTCAGTTCAGGTTGGATAAGGTGTTGTCATAATGCCAAAATAGCGTGTGACTTCGGTACAAGTACTTGCTCCACACCAACATGAAATAGCTTTGGAAAATGTACTGTTTTCATTTCCCCGGGGGGAACCTTCGAGGACACAGTTGAGAAAATGTGAAGGGTCCATTGTGGGAAATGACTTGCTGCCACTTCCCTTATTGTGTGTGCTTGGTGCCTAATTACAAAGTTTAATAATCCCATGGTACATTGTTCCTTTGGATGTTGACCTTGTAACAGTTTGTTAGTTATATCTCCACTGTGGCGAGAGAAGTGCACACGATCCTTGGAAGGGAAATTGCGATTGCCCAGAAATTTTAATTTATCTCCAATATAATTATGTGATCAGCGGAATTCTACTAACATAGCTTCTGTTACATAACACGTAAAAAAAATACTATAAAAATTCTGCCATGATCACGAAGAAACAACATATAGTGTGTTGATCTATTTTTGTATCAAAGAGCTAAGTATCTATACATCTCCTCCAGTTATGCCAATTTGGTCTGTTTTCTAAATTGTGAACTGGTCTATGCCCACCTGAAAAGTCATAGCTTTTAGGTCATTACCTGAGACTCACCTTTTAAAGATGCTCTTGGACCTTGGAACTCCTTTGAGTTTAGTAGGAAGCCTATTAAACTACTCTAGTAGGCCAACATTGCCACCACATGAGATGATGCAAGTCCTTCAGAGTTTAGCTCTAACAAAGCCAACACCTCGGTGGTGTTGTGAGTTGCACTTGAGTGTCCCTGAGTTGCCCAGAGAGTTAGGCATCCAAATGACAAAAATGCATGGAATTGGTGAATGGTGCGCATGGGTGCCTGATTGATTATTTATTAATAAGGAAGGTATTGCAGTATCGTAGAAATTAGATAACATTAAACACACACAGTTGGCATACACAGACAAACTAACTAAATCTTGTTATATCAGACACTAGTTTAGCAACATGTGGTCAGCTTGTTTCTATTCAGCCATGTTTATGGATTAGTATCAGTGCATTATGGATGAAAAATATATTTGTGCTAAAACATATGCTTCACATTGACGGAAGTGCAAAGAAAGGATGAATAGGTAAATAAAAACATAAAGAAATCTAACACACAAACAGAATTTGATTTATTATATATATATATATATATATATATATATATGTGTGTGTGTGTGTATATACTGTATATATATTATATATATGCAATTTCCAGATGGCACGGACAATACATGGACTATGAAGTATATTTTTTTTAAAAAGGGAAAATATTTAATTACTGGTATACCAATGCAAATATTTTCTTGTGGGTTTTTTTGTTGCAATGCTATGTCCAAATTTTCTTGTCTGCATTAAATACAATGATTTCTGAAATTTTTTTTCCAATTTCCAATTACCAAAGTGTATTCGCTGGACACTATATACTAATACAATACAGAGAAGTAAGAATGGGCTAGGTTTTCAACACCTACCTACCACAGCTAAAACACAAACTGCCAGAATCATGGAAATATGGTGACGCTCAAAGTAATGACATAAAACACTGACAAGGTCACTCAATGTCAGCAAGGTGTAAACTCTACAGGTTTTACCAAGAGTCTCCAGGTGAAGCCCTCCTTACCCGAGTCTTGGAGTTACTTTCTTCTTTCTCCAGACAGCGTTTGGCTGTCATTTGCGCCAGATTATGGAGTAGGTGTCTGGAGTCCAACCATTCCTAAAGACCAACAGCTGCTCCTTTGCTCACAAACTGGTGATTAAACACAGATATCAGTCTTCCCAAAAAATCTGCATATTTTTACAGAAAGAGATCAAAACAAATGTATTTATTTATTTATCCAGCTAGGGAATATTCTAAAGTGTATGCAATCAGCTATATGGGAACCCACCAGCAGTTACTTGTTCTTCATTCATGGAACCAAATGTTAGTATAACTGATAAATGTATACTTTATTGTATTTATAATTTTGAGTTAATACTTCTGCTTTGTCTGAACAAATGAAATACGTTTTTCTGTTGTCTGGTCTATCAGTGAAACTAATACACCTACACCAAGAAACACTAATCCAAAGGCATGTCGATAACTGAAAAAAAAAGTTTCTCGTAATAATTAAAACATGTTTCTGCTTGCAACTTCTTTAATTACCATCAGTTTGTAATTTACCGTTGAGCGAAAGAGCGGTAATTCCAACATCTGCTCTTACTGGCAATGATGTTTTTGCAAAACTTAGAAATTTATAAACGGATTAATATGTGGAAGATTGCAAAACCCACACGGTTCTATCAGGATGTCTGCTAGACAGTCTTTGATTTACAATGTATCACAAGCCATTCAGAAAGCAAACATCACATTTTGTGCCCAAGGAAGGTCTGCAGGAAAGCTTTAACAGTAGACATGAGACATGTTGCCAGCATGGCTATGTTATGCCATGCACAGGTAGCCACTCATTTTCAGGTGGAGAAATCTGGGGCCACCGTTCACCGGCTGTTGCATATCGCTGAGTGAAGAAGAAAGCAGGCGATAAGATGTGTAGACTGGTACAAAAAGGAGTACATATTTGACAGACAAAATCTGAAAATCAGAAGACCTAATGTCCAATTAAATGGGAGCTTGCCTTCAGACAATGACAAAACTGAAAGTAGAAGGTCAGTTTTAACTGGGAATATCTTGTTTCTATAATATATATATATCTCAAATTTAGAATTATCTCGGATTCGGTATTTCACGGCGATGCACAAATACAATGGCACACTTCTTTGCTACAAGATGCGTTTCTAGTGTAACTAAGGCCAGAGTCAATGATTAACATGACATTTGCTATGTTTCCTGTAGGCGCAGAATTACTAGCAGTATAGATATCACCTCTCCCACTAATTCCTGCTTGCCTACCCTTTTTCATTATTATTCATCCGGATCAGATGATTTTTTACTGCGTGCATACTGATAAGCTAATTTAGCTGTAGATGGAAACCAACAGCTCCACTAAGCTGCCCGTCCCATCCACTGATTCTTGTTCACAAAGATAGGATCATTAATTTCTGTAGGAGAGGCTTCTGATTTGTGGCTACCTAAAGAAACAATTATTTAGCAATTGGATCCCCACAAGCATCACAGATCCAAACGTACCTCCACTAAACATGCCAAACATGGATCTCATATATATGTAGTTGCCACCCAAAGGGTTAAATAGTCCAAGGGTACTTGTAATACCTTCAGCACATTGTAAGACATTCACTTTTACTTATTTGTAATATAACACTTGTCCGGTGGGCATGGAGAGAGGTCAAAACTGTGCAGCAGTGATTATTTAACCCTTTCAATGCTAACACATTGACTGTAGCATAGAAAAGAAGCCAAAGCCCATATGCTAAATTATATGACATCAAATTAGACCATTTTTACCACATCACCTTGACAGTCACTTCAAAAGGAATAGCTTCTTAACCAATCATATATTTTCCCTTTCACCCCAATATTTGACACATAAAGGCAGTTGTTTTTGCTTTAGAACATAACTGTACCTATTCGCTCATATTATCTGCAAACAGAATACAAATAACATCTCGACGCAGAGATGAACGAACATCAGCATCCACAAAAGTACTCACAGTACTTGTGTAGCCGATTGGTTGTAATGAGCTTATGTTGTGGCAGTTGTGTGTACTCATATTAATGAAAAGACTTCCTGATTTTATTAGGAAGCAGAAAGCACATACTTATGAGATATGTATACTTAACACATTTGAGTAATTAGCAATAATTTTGTCTTTATTTCTCACTAGTGATTTTTAACATGCAATTGCAATATTAGATGGATCACTGAAATGAGTCCATGATCTCTCCCCTAAGGCGTCTGTGTTTGGAACAAAAGGCCTGAAAATATAAAACACTTTTGGTCACAAACCAACTAGACTCAAACACCTCCTCTCTGTCTGGATTATGAACCCTTTTCTACTATAGTTGCCAATTCCACCATTCGGTTCACGCTAGCAGTGACAGTGGGTGGCCATAACCCCATTATAATTAAATGTATAATTAAATATGGCTGTTATACCATACACCAATGTGTTATACTTTCTCTTAGCTTTCACATTTTCTTCTTATTGATATTTCTATTTACTGTGTCTGATTATGCTCTTAGAACATAAGCTAGAGAAGGACTATCATTCAATAATTACACATCTGGATTATTCCCATGTATTGTTGTGACTATACAAATAAAGGTTAATATTGATATATTTTTTATTGTTATTTTTTTTTTTTTTTTTACTAAAGTGACATTTGTGTCCTTTACACAGATATTACCGTAAATGGCTTTCATGATTTCAAATATAATGATGTAAAAAGAATGTGTTTGTTATTCTAAACGGTTATAATAATGTTTTATTCTGACCTATGAATACAATGTACCAATATGCTCAATGTTTTCCTCTTCATATCTTATCACCAGACATTAAATGTGCTAGGAGTTCATGTCTCTTTTTTGGAAGATCCTCCAGTTTCCTGCAGACATTACCCACACCCTTATAAGCATTGAGCCCTATGTCTCATAATTTCCCATTTAACAATAAAGGTGATGTCAGATTAATGGTTCCTAAGTGTTCTTCTGAGGTTATGTGCAGATACGTAGCCAGCATGTTCCTCAAATTAACCTCTGAACAGGAACCTAATCTGTAATTCCAAAATATATTGCAGTTTTGTCTTGTGTTTCCGCTATTTTAATGACTATTGATAACCCCTAAAAAGTCTTACGTGTCTGTTCCATGTTTTGGGTTTTAGTTATGAGACTTGTTACTATTTTACACAACTTGCTTGCTTTAAGTTAACATAATGACCTTAATCATCTACAGATAAACAAAGGTCACAACAACTGCAAAATAAGGAGGCGTATCAACCAGCACACAATATATTTGTAAAGAACCATGTTTTATTATTTGGAGTTGGACAATATGCCTTATATGCCCTGGATGTACCCCCTGATGTATATATAATAACAAAATGTATTTGTATTTTTTAATGTATTGCTGAGCTACATGTTATTTCTGTGCAAAGGGAATTGGCTAAATTCCAAAATAAAAGTATAAATCATAACTTAATTATGGTTGCATTAGCGGAATCTTTATTAAGAAGGGCTTGGGAAATATTGTAAGCAATACACAGTGCTCAATGTCAGTCAGCTGCTGCAAAAGGGTATTAACTCATAGGAGGAACGTACATTTTGCCTCTGTCTAAGTTAATTGTAAGACCCCCACCTTGAATGTACAATGCAATTCTGCATTCCTGTTCTTAAAAATGACTTGAGAAAGTGCAGAGTTGGGCTTTTTAGAAAGGCTAGAAAAGTTGCATTTGCGCTAAAAGAAAAGGTGTTTTATAGAGGATATGATATCGTTATACAAATACATATGGGGGTAATACATAGTGTTCTCTGTTCACTTGTTCATTAATAGGACTCTATGAAGAACAAGAGGTCATCCATTGTGAGAAAATTAATGTTCGCTTAAAGCAGCAAAAGTGATTCTTTGCAGTAGGAAAAGTATAATTTTTATCCCCTTTTGAGTCACAGTTGGGAATTACCTTTATGTGTTGTTTTTGGCTTCTCCACTATCAGCAGCAAGGTTGAACTTGATGAACATGTGTCTTTTTTAACCAAAATTACCATGTTACTATGTCATCCCCTTAAGAAGTGAGTTGAAATTTGCTGCTTTCTTGCTCACACTGACGACTTGGGTTAGAGTCCACAGGTTGTTTATTTTTTTTCATCTTGCTTTAATTCAACTCTTCTGCAAATAAGTGTAGGCAAGTTGATTGTTAATTTCTGCAAGCGCAGAATATTGAATTTGCAAGTTGGAATTTAGTCCAGCTTGTCCAAGTTTACTGCTGTAACAAGAAATGGAAAATGTAAGTATGGAAAACATAAAACCAGAACGTTATATTTCAACACAAGCGATCGATAATGATTACCTCATTTAATTATGTTGAAATATATTAAATTCCTCTTCAATATTTTTATAAATCTTTTATCAGGTTTCAAGTTATTGCTTACAATTATGCTTAGAATATATTTTAAACAAATGTGCTTGCCTTGTAACTGTCATGGTGACCAAGAAAGGGGAGCAGATTAGATCTGCTTTTTATGAGCTGTTTTTGGAGCTTTACATTAATTCAGTCTAAATGTATTATGTTGTAGTCACAATCAGGCCATGAAGTTAACGTTTGCGACAAAACATTTTCTAACATCTTTAGAGGACCGGAAGTACTGTGTACCAAAGCATTTACTGACCATGGTGCCAGTGACAGCATTCTGTACATATGCTGTGACTCCCCTCAATGCCAGATTATCTACCAGGTACACTAGGCACGTGTCTAGGGTCCCTGCAGCTCTGGGGGTCTCTCGGTGCTTGGCTTTGTTAATATGGCTGTATAGCAGTATTAGCCAGCTGTGCTATTGTAGCCATTTGCCATACACTCGCAAAACTACTAGCACTTCCATTTTAGTCAAATGCGAGGAATGCTGCCAGATGGCTGGCAGGAATTCTGAACTTTTTTGAAAGTATTTTGGTTTAACATTAGGGCAAAAGGTATGTGCCTAGGGACCACAGAGGGTCCTAATCCTACACTATACCAAAGAGCTCAGGATAAAGTTTACATGTAAGGCTGGTGCTGATGGATACACCTAAATAATTCCAGATATTGAACAAGGCTTTGAACAGCCTGAAAACTATTAATTTCAAATTAATTTACTGGATATCAATAAGCAAGCGAGGAATATTTGGAAGTAGGTGATTGCTGTAACCGAGTTATCTGCAACGGACGTAGCAGTTTCTCATACTCACCACCACAGCTGAGCCATCCCCAAGATGGCCGACCACGCTGGTGGGTTCCTTACCCACCAGGGCGCATGCATGCGCCACACCAAAGATGGCCGTCAGAATTACTAAAACCTGCGGTGGACTGCACTTGCGCAGCCCGCGAATCAAAGAGATAATACCTTTTTTTATACATTCCAGCAATTAGCAGGAGGCCGGGTTATCTACCTGGGGGCTATTTGAGGACACCTTAGCTGACTCTTCATTGCCTGTCAAAGAGTTTCTTTCTTGCACCCTGAGCTTTGTTTCGCTGTTATTTGTGACTCTTGGGTTTTGACCTCGGCTTTGTTCCACTTTATCCTGCCTGCTCTTGTCCTTGACCTCGGCTCAGGTTCGTGTTCAGGCTCTGCATTGTGGATCCCCAGCTGCCGGTTCTGCCAGTTACAATTTCTCTCTGGGCTGCTCTGATTTAACAATTTCGGGCTATTCAACATATAACCACTAGGGTAGCCAGAGTGTTAGATTTAATTTACATGATGGCTGGACTGTTTCTGTGCTCCTGTTAAGTAAATGTACTTGGGAAGGACTATATTGTGCATATTGAGTGTGTAGTCTGTCAAAGAAGTGTTTGGCTTGAATGGGCCACTTGGAAAAATAGTTTCTGATAGTTTCAAAGTAATGTCATACCATTTATTATTACAAAAGAAAAGGAATTAAAACATGTTCCAACAGTAGTCATATCTTTTCTTGCATTTTGTGGTCTTTTAGAAACAGAGAAGCTCACATTGACTCGCTAAAGTCACTTACTCACAAATGTGTCACAGTGAATAATTTGTCAAATAGAGAAGACAAAGAACATTTTTAGTCTCATGCTATTAAAGTATTACATATAATGAGTTATACATACATATCATACCGTTTTTATTCACTTAGTTTATATATTGTTTTTTTTTTTTTAAACTTTTTCTATTCTGTTAAATAAATTGCATTTGGATGCAAAAAAATGTATTGCTGATCTCAAGCAAGAGAACATGTAGTCACATACTGTCCTCCAAGTCATACACAAAGTACAAAATGCTCTGTTGGAAAACTATTGCCGGTAGCAGTCAGCGTTGGGTTTCTCATTAGAGACACTAGGCAAGTGCCTTGGGTCTTCCGGTATTCTGATGGTTCTGGCTACCACAACTCAGCTGGCCTAATAGCAGTAATTGAACTGTGCAGGATACTGTTAACCAAAGGATGGCACTCTGTGGGAGTCCCTCTGAGTGGTGAAAAGAGTTATTGTGTGTGTGTGTGTGTGTGTGTGCGCACAAGAGTACACATATCTAGGGCCCCAAGAGGGTCTAAATGCAGCACTGATTATAATGTATTATGATATAGATCTAAATGGATAGAGTAAATCCATGTGATGTGATATAATCAACTCAAAGATAAGATCAAAATCATTGCCCGGGTATTCAAAATCAATTATCCCAAAGGAATGGTGCCATTAATTAAGCATAATTAATTTCTCATGTTCTTCCCTGTGGCATTATCCTTGTCTAATTATTTTATTATTTTCCCTTTCACTATCTGTCAGCCCTATTCTATTGCTGGTCATGAGTTTTAGAACTTAGGTAGTAGGCAAAGGCTTGAGCCAAGCACGTCATACCACTAGTGAACATTTATAACCCAAGTTTCTTTACTAAAGCCTTGTATTGTACCTTTTCAATACATTGCTATTATTTTAATGCAAATGCCCAGCTAGTGGGATTAGTTGCATTGTCCATTTTTTGTCTCTGCGCAGTTCCTTCAATGAATCTTTACACGTTGCCCACTACGGATGAGGCAATTCCCCTACTATTGGCTCTTAAGATTGACAAAAATAGCTAAAATCATATACCAGGCACCGCTGATGGAGTACTGCTGTAGTAAAAATGGCTGAGATCAATGTGAGGAAGGAAATTCATGGAAAATATGTCAATGCTTTACTCACCGCAACTGGATTCTAAGAGGTTAAAGCTGGAACAGAAAGCCAGACGTGTTTTCCCAAATGGTTTCTGTCTTCTGTCAATCTGTGGGTCACTATCTCAGAAATGAGGTGGGCACTCCTTAAACCAAATATATCAATTTGTCCAATGTTTTGACTCCCATTAGTGACCTTATCAGAAACATTGGACAGCATACAATTGTGCCATTGTACACTGTGGGAGCTTTCAACAATATATGCAGTCCTATTTTTAAGGGCCTCCGTGACTTATAGAAGGTCGTGCTCAATTATATTGGTTGGTTTAAGAGATTATGTTTTGTTCCTGTTTAGAATTTCTGCTCACATATGTGGTGTTGCCATATTTGCAGAATAGTTGAATGATTATGGGGGCATTTAAGTACGGGGGGCTGCATTTGGGATGTGTCTCAGGACCTAACTTTCTATTGCTAGTGTCAGCTACTCAGAGTGGAGGTAAATGCATCAATATGAAAACATCCTTAACGATAAGACTGAATAAAATGCTGTTTAAATACAGTGATGTAACATGGAAAGGAATCATTAACAATCACACATTACATAGACATTTGACCAGCAGGCCCTAGTAACTAGGCTTATCTGGTTCAAGCGCAAAAGTCCAAACAGAAGTAAATAACGAATAGACACATAGTGTATGAATTACAGAACTTAAATAGTGTTCATTAAACCATCACACCTATATCGACACCCCATTCCAAAACCATGGCCATTAATAGGGGGTTGTAAAAGCCCCCCCCCAGCTTTGCGGCTATAACAGCCTCCACTCTTCTGGGAAGACTTACCAAATGAATTTGGAGGGTGTGTGGGAATTTATGCCAAAAGAGAATGTGTGAGGTCAGGCATGACGAGAAGGCATGGCTCTCAATCAGAGTTTCAATTCATCCTAAAGGTGTTCCGTGGGGTTAAAGTCAGATTCCTGCGCGCACAAGAAGTTTCTCCACAACAAACTTGTAAAACCTACCTTTTGATTGTGTAGTGTAAAATATATATATATATATATATATATCATACACACACCATGGTACTTTCTGTTTAACTCTTTGAGTGCCATGTGAGAACATATATCGACACCCACCCTACCCCCTGAAGGCAGGGACAATCTTTGTAGTTTGATCTAGTTGTATGTAGATTATAGGCAAATTACACTGTACCTTAAAAAACCATATATATATATTTTTTTTTCCTCAGATCAAATTAAGCTTTGCACGGATGTCACATTACATATATATAAGTACAGATATATAATATAAGTACAGATTTCTTTTTCCACAAATATGGCAAATACAAACAATAAAATTGTAACAAAATGTATATTAAAAAAAAACCAAACATATGAGGTTGTACAACGATTGCACACGAATCCCATGCTGGTGACAATACACAGAATATTGCGTAGGCATACATAAAATGGGTTTTAATGCCATAATTATACTAAAGGAACACAATACATGTGTCCCTGCTTGTGCCAGCTGCCCCAGAAGCAGCATCTATGTAAAGATTAGAGACTCTTAATCATTTTAACTCTAATAACATGACCTTGTACACATCTGCAATTGTAATTTGCTGTTTGATAAAGCAGCCTTTAACAATACTATTGTATTGCATGTTAGGTATCAATTAGTTGTTGTCGCAGGGACGTGCCGGTAAGCAATCCATGGAGAGATCTTTGTCTCTTCCGTTATTAGGGAAAAAAACTTAGGTTCCAATGACTTTTCATTTCCAGGAAACATATAAAACAAGGTAAACCAATGACGCTTGATAATTTGAACCCTGAGGATGTCTAGTCACATAGTTTCTACTTGATGAATCAGCTCTTGTCTTAACCCCATAATCACAAACCAGTTTTTAAGAAACCCCTCCCAAATAGGACTTGAAGATATCCTTGTTTAAAACGCTTCTGTTCAGGAAGGAATTTCCTCTTTGACATAACTGCAGGAAAAGAACAGGGAACATTATAACATATATAACATCAGGAAGGATCCAGCATCATCATTCTGATGTAGAACATGCAGTATAAAACGTTAGTCTACGTGACTCAAAGAATTAAGCAATCATTTCGAAGGTTCTGGTTCCCCAACTCAGTCAACTGTGAGTGGAAATGAGCTGTATGCACGTAACACATGTCTTCTGTTCAGAGAGTCATTGAGAAGGAAATGCTGTTCCATGCTACATGGTACTTGTTTTGGGTCAATCCTTGGATTAAAAGGGTCTATTAAGTAAGGCGCAGGCTGCACAAAATAGGTTACTAGCCAAATCACTGGGACAGGCAAATAATAAGGGAAAGCTATCCAGATACTCTATTAATGACAATTAAACCTATTTAACTGTGAAGGCAATGCTTAATAACTTGGTTGTTTATGTGGATCATCTAAAGCAAAGGGCATATCTTGCATGGTTGAAATAATCAAGATACAAACTTAGATGGATCTTCATTTTCTAAAGGAGGGTACCGATAGAAGTGGCCTCACCCTATTTCTATGCCAAACAATCCCATATATAATAATCATCGTGATATGCGACAGATTATGGTTGTTATAATAATCATAGGTACTGGTTTGCAGAGCATTTACATTTTATCCATAATAGTCCAACATTTTATTTATTTAGCAATGATTTGGTAATAGTAGCAATAATAATCATAATATTCATCTGGTGTTCTGATATAAGGATAGATAGACAGATATCCCTATAGTAATAAAACATTACTTTGTTAATCGGTGCCCTGGATCACGTCCTTTCACTGCTGTGCCATCCTTTCCCACGGTTTTCCCATCCTTATCTTTTCCTTTCCTCCATCCTTCCCTCTGTCCACTGTCACCTTCCTCTCACTTCCTAACTCTTTCTTTCTCATCCCCATAGAGACATGTTTTCAACGCCAACTTCCTCTTCTCCTTGTGACGCGTACTACAATACTTTTCCTATTGCCGCAATAATTTCTCCCACGCATTCTCTGTTCCTCTGTCCCAAGAAAATACCTTAAAATAGCACCATGCAGATTGACTCCATTCCTCACAGCTGTTGGAGTTGTTTGTTGTACTTTGAGTAATATAAAATTTAGTACAGCAGCCCTCCTCTTATTTTTACATAACTACAGGTTAAAATCTCTTACAGAATACAAATAAAAGTGATGACTTTTAAGTACAGTCATGTGAAAAAGAAAGTATACCCTCTTTGAATTATATGGTTTAACACTGAACATCATCTGTTCCTTAGCAGGTCTAAAAATTAGATAAATACACCCTCAGATGAAAAACAACATATGATAAAGTACCATGTCATGATTTATTCAACAAAAATAAAGTAAAAATGGAGAAGCCATGTGTGAAAAACTAAGTACAACTTATGATTCAATAACTTGTAGAACCACCTTTACCAGGATAACTTGAAGTAATCGTTTTCTGATTGACTGTATCAGTCTCCCACATCGTCATGGAGGAATTTTGGTCTACTCTGCGTTACAACATTGTTTAAGTTCATTGGATTTGCGGGCATTTGTTTATGCACAGCTCACTTAAGTTCCCGCCGCAGCATTTCAGGTTGAGGTCTGGCTTTTCACTGGGCCATTGCAACGCCGTGACTTTTTTTCAGCCATTATTGTGTGATTTACTGGAATGCGTGGGATCATTGTCTTTTTGCATTACCCAATTTTGACTAAGCTTTAGCTGTTGGACAGATGCCCCTACATTTGACTCTAGAATACTTTGGTATACAGAGGAGTTCTTGGTCGACTCAATGACTACAAGGTTCCCAGGTCCTGTGGCTGCAAAACAAGCCCAAATCATCACCCTTCTACCACCGTGCTTGACAATTGGTATGAGGTGTTTGTGCTGATATGCTGTGTTTGATTTTCACCAAACGTTGCACAAAGAGCATTGTTCCAGAAGTCTTGTGGTTTGTTCAGTTGCAACTTTGCAAACCTAAGCCGTGTTGCCATGTTCTTTTTGAAGAGAAGAGGATTTCTCCTAGCAACATTTTCCAACAAACCATACTTGTTCCGTATTTTTGTACTGTCATGAGATGTAACTTTTGGGCTTTTTGCAAACTCTCTGAGCATTGCGCAGTCTGACCTTGGGTGAATTTGCTGGGACATCTACTCCTAGGAAGATTGGCTACTGTCTTGAATGTTTGCACTTTTGAATAATCTGTCTCACTGTATAAATGGTTGGTTTTAAATTGTTTGAAAACAGCAACAATTGCTTCTCTAAGATCATTTCTGATGTCTTTGCACCTTGGCATTGTATTAACACACACTTGAATGTTCCAGATCAGCAAACTGCTAAAACTTCGCCTTTTTTAGAGGTGTTCACACTTGCTGATAATCAATTAATCAAGGGTATTTGATTAGCAACACCTGCCTGCTACTTATCATCTTAATTCCTATGGAAGCAGTAAGGGTGTACTTAGTTTTTAACACATGGCTTCTACATTTTGGCTTTATTTTTATTGAATAAATCATGACACACTGTAATATGCCATGTGTTGTTGTTCATCTGAGGTTGTTTTTTACCTAATTTTTAGACCTGCTAAAAATATAATTTAAAGAGGGTTTACTTTATTTTTTACATGACTGTATATTTTAAAAAACATATCACGTGTAAGAAACATATATTAAAACAGATAAGGATGGACAATCAATAGTGTAATCTGTAAAACTACATACAATTTTTTAATTACATTTTCAAAAGAATGTTGGTGGGGCAACACCTTACCATTAATCACACTGAATAAATTTAAGTTACTCTGAATAAAATCATAGGTGAGTATATAAAGATTCCTTCTGGTGAATGTCAAAAGAAGGACATTACTCTCCCCTACTTGTACTTTTCAACCTATTCCCTCTGCCCCATCGCTGTCTTTCTCCTCATTTGAAGTCCATGCTATCCAACTATTTCATCCCATCTCCTTATGCATTGCTGTTATATACTGTCCCCCTGGCCCGGCTAACATATTTCTTGATCACTTCTCCTCATGGCTTCCTTTCTTCCTCTCCTCTGATGTTCCTTCTGTTTTCCTTGGGGTCTTCAACATCCCAGTTGACACCCCATTGAGTCCCATGGCTTCAAAATGTCTTTCCATTACCTCCTCTTTTGATCTCCAACAACATATTAACTCCCCTACTCATGATGATGGTCACACCCTGGACCTTATTTTTTCTAGCATGTGCTTTCTCACTAACCTCTCTAATTCCCCCTTTCCCCTCTCTGACCACCACTTCCTTTCCTGCTTTCTAAACTTGCCTCCTACTCGCTCCCTTGCACCCCAACCTCGCCTAACCAGAGACCTCAGCTCTATAAACCTTCAGAACTTCTCAATCAATTTACTCGCTCTCCTCTCTTCTATCTGAAACATGTCATGCCCTAACAATGCTACCCCTGTCTATAACTTCACTCTCACATCTGTTCGAGGATGTAGCACCATTTACTACTCGCTCTTAACGACGTTCACATTTCCAACCCTGGCACACGACTGTAACCCGACACCTATGACGTTGTTCCCGCACTGCTGAACGTAGTTGGCGAAAGTCTCATTCCATGTCTGACTTTCTGCACTATAAATTAATGCTACGTTCCTACTACTCTGCTCTCAACCTTGCTAAAGAAACCTACTTCACCTCCCTCATCTCCTCCCTGTCTCACAACTCTAAACGACTCTTTAATACTTAATACCAGTTCCCTTCTTTGACTTATCCCTACCACTGACCTCTTCTCCCTGAAGAGAATGTACATCTTCAACTTCTCCCTCACTGCTGGATCTGGGCCATCCCCCTTCAAGCATGCTACAATTACTACAATCTTGAAAAAGCCTTCTCTTGGCCCAACAGATCTCTCCAAATACTGTCTTATCTCTCTACTTCCTCCCACCTCTAAGCTTCTTGAAAGAATTGTTTACACCCAATTAACTAGGTTTCTTGATTCCAGCTCCCTGCTTGACCCTCTTCAATCTGGTTTTCGCCCTCAACACTCTACTGAGACCGCCCTTACTCAAGTTACTAATGACCTACTCACTGCTAAATCCAAGGGCCACTACTCCATGCTAATCCTACTGGACCTTTCTGCTGCTTTTGACTCTGTGGGCCCCCCTCTTCTCCTTCAAACGCTGTATGATCTTGGTCTCCGTCCTACTGCTCTCTCCTGGTTCACTTCTTACCTCTCTGATCACACCTTTAGTGTCTCCATCTCCAGTACCACTTCCCCTCCCCTCCCTCTCTCAGTTGGGGTACCCCAAGGCTCAGTTCTAGGACCCCATGTGTTCTCTCTTTCCACTTTCTCGCTTGGCAAACTAATCTCATCCTTTGGCTTTCAATACCACCTGTATGCTGATGACACCCAGATCTATCTATCCTCCCCTGATCTATCTCCCACTGTCTTAGATTGTGTAACTATCTGTCTCGCCTCTGTATGTACCTGGATGTCTGCATGTTTCCTGAAACGCAACCTCTCCAAAACCTAACTTCTCATCTTCCCTCCCTCCAATGCTAAGATTTCCCCATAAATTTCCCTCAATGTTAATGGTGCTATCATCTCCCCGTCTCCTCATGCTCGCTGTCTTGGTGTCACCCTTGACTCCAACCTTTCATTCACCCCCACATTCAGTCTGTCTCTAAAAACTGTAATCTCCATCTAAAAAATATTGCCCGCATCCATCCCTTCCTAACACAGCATGCCACTAAGGCTCTTGTCCATGCCCTTATCACCTCCCGTCTTCATTATTGTAACTCTGTCTTAGCTGGTCTCCCTCTTAACCATCTCACCCCTCTACAATCCACCATCATCGCTTTACTAATATCTCTCCCCTCTGTCATTCTCTTCACTGCCTGCCTGTGTGCTTCAGGATTTATTTCAAAATCCTGACTCTTACTTTCAAAGCCCTTCACAGCGGTTCCCCTCCCTCATCTCCCCACTCATCTCTAAATACACTCCACACCGGTCTCTCCACACTCATCTCTAAATACACTCCACACCCGGTCTCTCCACACTCATCTCTAAATACACTCCAGACCGGTCTGTCCACACTCATCTCTAAATACACTCCACACCGGTCCCTCCACACTCATCTCTAAATACACCCCTAACCGGTCCCTCCACACTCATCTCTAAATACACTCCTAACCAGTCCCTCCACACTTATCTCTAAATACACTCCTAACCGGTCTCTCTCCGCTCATCCAATGATCTATCCTCTCCTATGATTTCTAGTTCTCATGCACGCTTACAAAATTTTTCTTGTGCTGCCCCTACCCTCTGGAATGCCCTCCCCCGGTCTATCCGTCTCTCCCCCTGCCTTCCTGTCCTTCAAAAAATCCCTCAAACCCACTTCTTTAAGGACACTTATAATATTGCACATTAACACCGGCCCATATTCCTTTAGCTCACCTCTCCTAGTCCCTATCCTGCAAATACTTACACTAGTGTGGCTGGTCCATGCCTTACAATGTCATTTTACATTTTACCTATTGTGTAATACACCCTAAATCCCTCTAGATTGTAAACTCATTTGAGCAGGGCCCTCCTCACCTTTTGTGTCTGTAAGTCAAACTGTTATGTTACATACTACTTGTTATGTCCTGTCTACCCATTGTACAGCGCTATACAAACAATAAATAATAATAAAAAATACAAATATCCAAAGTGCTCAATCAGGCTCAATATATTGTCAGTCAGGTCAGTAGCCATTGACAGTTATGTCACCAGTTGCATTTTCTAGTCTAGGCAAACTAGGCCCAGGCCTAGAGCAACAGGTCTGGGGACGTGGCAGCCCCTCTGCCACATAACAGGGACCTGGGTCACCCTATTGGTTGGCCAGGTGTCTTGTAACACCACTAGTCAAAGAGCCATTAAAAGAGAGATTACTGATCTCTCCAACCATCCCTTTAACATTATGGAGGGCTGTGCTGAATTGCCACAGTTCTACATAGTTTTCTTCCTCAGTGTGCTTCCTTTAAGTGGAGTGCCAGGCTTTGACATCATATCATAACACTCAGTAGGAAGGACGGTGCTGCCCTGCGTTAGGCTTAAACCGGCGCTGAATGTAAATCTGGGATCTCTGTGACCAGGTAGATAATGGTGAAATTAGTGTAAGATGGATCATCACAATTCAAATCTGCACATGTTGAACATTTAACCCAGAACATAGGTGATGGGGCAACCTTTTAGGGTATTTTTCAAGGCTTTACAGGATGGAATGATTTTTAAAGACATTGAAGAATCTACGGAACAAACAATTTTTGAGGAAAGTCTCAAGAGTGTCACATATGTACCTGATCCGTGCCTTATTGCCAAGAGTGTAGTTACGACGTGTCTTGACCTTTACATAAGACATAAGACCCTTGAACCATAGTTGGAACATTAGTGAATGATGATCTAGTAGCAGGGCATTCCAACCCCTGAGTTCCTCAAATACCCACCCATGGGAACAATCTAATACACCTTCCTGGCTGTCCCTTGTGTTTTACTGACTAGTCCTGGCCTGTATTGATTTTACTGTTATGTATTTACCTTGTAGTGGAAAAAATGCGGTCTTGGCATAGAATGATGACCATCATGTATTCTATATTGTCCCAAGAGTCTTGAGTTTTTGGATACAGATATTGTTACAAAGCTGAATGCACCTGGACACTAGCTTGTTTCAGCTTGCAGCAGTTCCGTATATGCTACTGTTGTTTAATTATTTATGTACAGGGGAAAGGAAATACAATATGAACAGTGCTGTTAAGAGGAAACATAGAATTGAATGGATGTATATAATACAATATTATTGCGCAGACACAACAAACGGAGTTTCCAGTTTCCTGTCCAACACATCTAACAATCTTTCCCATTTCTGCCAATTGGTCTGTCTTTCTTCCTCTACCTCCTGTCATTTAAATTCATGTCTCAAATTCATGTGCAGAATGATCCTATTATTAAAGAAAAGAACTGCAAGCAATTATGAATACTCACTCATGTTTAGCAAACAAATGAGCCTGGCTTTAAAAAGCAATTAAGCAGCTGTCCCTAGGGTTGTCCTCAGAAATTGAGGAACACACTGGGCACCTGGAAGAGATTTTAGACATATTCAAGAAGGGTTAGACAGCCTGATTTTAGCAGCAGTCTTCTCTATGTTACTCTAAACCACCACCATCTAGGACCAGTGGCTGTGGTGTATCATCTCATCTTTCCCTGCTAACCTACTACAACCTGCAATTGGAGCGGACCAAAATGTTAAGGGATAATGCAACTGATATTGAGTCACGTGTATTTGCATGCTAAAACCTGCAAAATTAATCTATAAATTGGTGTGCAGATTAAATTAATTTACATTTTGAAAGCTGTACTTCATGTTAGCTAATTTACAATACCTCCTCTGTTCCATAAAACAAATAAAAAATGGTATGCTAAACAATGCCCCCCACACCCTCTGCTATGGAATGGAGGGAGTTAAATAAAGAAATAATAATTAATAATAATTTACTACTTCCTCACCTCTGAGTGGAGTAGGGGTAATAAGGTCCATCCAACGCATCCTTTGGGTACAATAATGGGATACAGACAGGGCCAGATTAACGTAGGGGCTGATGGGGCTGCAGCTCCAGGCCCCTACCTCAAAATAGGCCCAGCCAGGACTGGACTGTGAAGGAGTGAATCAATGTTTGTGAATGAGTATATGTAAATGAGTATCAATGTATGAATGAGTATATGTAAATAAGTAACAATGTATGAATGAATATCTGTGAATGAATATCTGAATGAGTGTGAATTAGTGAATTAATATTTGTGAACGAGTGAATGAATATGTGTGTGTGTGATAACACGGATGTGTAAGTCGGGAGGCATGCAACAGGCAGGCTGTTTGAGGGCAAAGATGCCACAGGCAGCATGTTTTGGTGGCAAGGATGCCACAGGCAGGCTGTTTTGGGATGGCAAAAATGGCAAGTCCTATTCTTCCAATCTGGGTCCTAGGCAGGTCTGGGTTCCAGATATGATTTGATACTAAAATTTGTGACGGTCAACAAAGCTGTCAATTCCCTAGATATTTCCTTCTGGTTTTCAGATAAAGTAAAAACTCAAGTGGTTTGAGAACGTGTCACCATAAATCCTCAATACAATTCATAGATACATATAATGACTCAATTATGGCACAAAGAGTTACTTACAATATTACGTTATTGTTATCCAAGCAATCCTAATAGAAACTATAAACCTAAACCATACTAAAGATAATCCATATTTTGTTACCTGCACGCAAGCAGGTATGCCGCCTTTGGCCTTTTAATAAAAGTAATGGGAGTTTCCGGTCTCATGATATGAATGGTAAGCATGGGGGAAGCCTTTAATAAATATCTAGGAAGAGGCTAACAAAAGGCTGGGTGTATGATCAATGTAGTAAAATTGAATGTAGGATAACGACTAATCCTTTGGTGCTGTGCTACCTGGAAACCAACACACTCTTGGTTACCAGATTTCAAGGCTACTAGCCGCACGCATACTGAACAGACCACTGCATACACATACGCACCTACTGCCACGCAACATGACTCTGCTGAGCACACACATCTCAGCTACTGTTGCCTGCACGGAGCAGCTGCTGCTATTCAACAGGTAGTGCTGCATTGGCGGATTAATTGTTAGAGCTCGGGGCCCCCCAGAGCTCAGGGAACCCTAGGCATGTGCCTAATGGACATACCTAGGAACTCTCCAGGTTTCCCCCGAGGCTTCAAGTGATGCTCCACTTTTCTGGTTCGCAGAAGCAGCGTTGCGGCACGCCCCACTTCATGCCCACTTCCCCATTAAATGTAGGGTGTATATGGCTTTGATGGCAAGAACGCTCACTGACATCAGCGGGACCTCCTGCACAAGTCCCACAAGAGGGTTCAGGTAGCCAAAGCGGATAATCTGTTAACAATGTGCACAAGACTAATGTCCTATCTATCATATGTTCACCAAAAGGGACTTAATAGCCCATGAAGGAGAACAGAAAAAGATCTAAAGATGGCGCCGACCAACTGTTCGTGTTCATCTTGGCGGGGGGAAAAAATGTTCGTATTCTGCGAATATTAGCCCATTCCTGTGTTCGGTTGAATATTTTTGTACATTCTTCGTGTTCGTTTTTTGCCGTTTTTTGTAGAAGGGGTTAATACAGGGTTAACGTGGTACTAAGCAGCAGCTTTGGCGCCCGGATTTTAAATGTCCGTACAAGCAACTTCATTGGTCGTCTGCAGGGGGCTCACCTGTACTTTATTGGTTGATGGCAGACGAACCCCCTGCTGGCGACCAATAGAGTCGCTCGTACAGACTTTCAAAATCCTGGTGCAACAACTTGGCCGGCAGAGACCACTGGTCTCCCTGCTCCAACAGGTAAAGGTCCGTACAAGACTTTATTGGTCGTTCATACGGAGCAGGGAGACCAGTGGTCTCTGCCAGCCAAGTTGGGGCGAGCGAGTCCCTTGCACGGCCCTTTAACCCCTAACGGCAAACCTACGGATTTCCGCTCCCGTTATCTACGCAGCATCGCAGGGGTTAACCAGAGCAGAAATCCGTAGGTTCGCCGCCAGGAGTTAAGAAAGCCATACGAGTGAGCCTATTGGTCGCCTGCAGGGGCCTGCTCTGTATAGTCGTTTGCACGGCCCTTTAACCCCTGCGATGCTGCGTAGATAAGGTAGGCTACATGGGGAAGGGACCAGGGAGATTAGTAGACGAAGACGAAGATTCTTTGTGTTGTGTGTCTTCGTCTTGCCGCCGCCACGTTCGTGTGTTCGGTATTCGGGCTGAACAATGAAAACGCACCCTTCGTGTTCGTTTTCATGTTCGCCCCATATAAAAATGTACCAGTCTAGGGTAAACTTTGCCTGAAGCCCAAATTACTTTAGACATCTTATATGTGAAATTGCAAGCAAATATACACACATCACATAAAAAATGTACAATAGATTGTAAGCCCTCTTCCCCTTCTGTACAAAAAACTTACTGCCCGTTTTAAAGCTGTCTGTTAAAAATGTTCACTGCCCCATATTGTAACAATGGAATCTGCTGGTGCTATATAAATAAATATAATATATGTAATAGTCATCCAAAATAAACAGTGAAATTACCCTCCTAGCTACCTTAATTTTGGAGGATTTGTCACCCACATCCCCATGACTTCCTACACTCATGCTTGGCCTTGGGCTGACAGCATTTTAGTGAACATTCCTCTATGTTGTATATACAACTACATGATTCTCATGATTCTCACTTTTTTAATTGTCTCCATACAAATCAAGTGAGATATTTGAGCTTGTTTTAGCTCTGTCTGGCACTACTCATTATCGTTTTGTGTGTCGGATTGCCCTGCGCACACGAATCACACACATGCGCACACGAATCACACACATGCACACATCACACACATGCACACATCACACAGGAGGAATGTCAGAGGCAATGATGCATTGACAAAATTAGTTTTCACCCAATAAATTGTGTGCATTAGTCACATGGGAGGAATGCAACTAGCTTTATGGGTTACATTTCAGTGATAATTACCCCCATAATCACCAATGATTTGCACAAGCCTTTTCAACAACAGATGCAACCAGATAGCCACTCTCATCATGCTCAGCAGCCAGGCCCACCAGTCCATAGCAGCTAGTTCAAGATTGCCAATGAAGCATTATTACGTACTGTAAGAAAGGCAACCTGGTGCAACCGAGCTGCTGTGGGTTACTTCTGCCATCAGCGTGGGAGAAGAAGTTGACAGCAGTTGGAGTACCAAAGGCTGCCCACTTCTGAAGACGAGTACCCAACGGAGCTCTCACATGTTATTTACAAGTTGTCACCCTTTCTGTGCACATCAAACGCCCTTTGCACTGAGGAAGGTGCGTTTTCTCAAGGATCTTTCCCCACCATGTAATTGTTAAGAGGACAATAGGGTCCTGTGTCCGTCTTGTTGGCACCAGATTTCTACAATACAGGAAACAGCATTTCCTTTCTGGACTGGAAATTGACTTGGACCGTGCTTTTCCCGTTTTATTACTAATCCACACCGGGAAACCGGGATTTGAGGACCTTTAGAAGTGGCTGTTGCATGACGCCCCGTGGGGTAGTTAAACGAGCAATTAGCACGCACTAAAAATAAATAGTTGCAGATAGAAAGGTGGGGCCCATTAGGGGCTATATATATACATTTATTAGCTATTGTCTTACCAGAATGTTGTGGTTAGTATGGTACACACATAAATATATGCCATGGAAAGGGGTTCCTGCTATTGAGAGGGATTCTCATTAACCCCCTGAGTCCAGTGCCTCTGACACTCACACGATACGTTGCAATGTAAGACGCGAACTTGTTATAGAAACACAGAATTTGTTTAACTTCTCTCACGGGATTAGCCTTTACCACCTCTGCTCGGAGGATGTTCCTCTTGTAGACCACCTTCTAAAGTAAAACTTCATTTGATTACATCTAAGCCTCTGACCCCCGAGGGTTTTAGATTATGATCTGTTGTTCTAACATTTCTCCTCCTTTGAAATAAACTTCCCTCCTGTACTTTGTTCAATCACTTTATGTATTTAAATGTTTCCATCACACCTTTTCTGTCAATTCTCACCTCCAAGCTATACGTATAGAGATACCTTGGTCAAAGGGAAGAACACCTTCTTTACTCTTAAAACTTCCATGAGACTCTTTAGGGTTAATACAGTGCATGCCTCCCAACAATCCTAATTTTGCGACTCTACACTACTGTCCCACCTAGCTCTACCTTTCTGCTTTTTGGACAACAGGATCGGTGACGGCAATCCTGCAGTCCTGATCCCCAGAAACAGGAAACTGTATACTGAGCATGTGCAGAATTGTGCACATGCTCAGTAATGCTGCCAGTTTGAGTGACATGCTACCTCTCAAGATCTGCCCCGCCCCTGGCCTCCCGATTCGCCGGGGTAGAAGTTGGGAGGTATTATAGTATGGTATATATACCAATCCCCAGCTGTGTATTTATCTTTGGTGCTGCCCTAACCTTGACCCAGGGCAGAACACCCAGCTGCCACCATCTTCACTACAGGGCACCGGGATATATATACCTTGGTTTCTTAAACGCGCATAATCTCTTTAAGAAATGTACATGTTGGTCATTTTTACTTAAATACGAGAATTATTGTTACCATAGTAAATTGAAGATTTTAAATTTGATTTTTTTGGCAAACAACCGAAAGAAAATTCATAAAGTACACAAGGCACATTCGGAAGTGTCATTTTTCTTCCATAAAATGAAAATGTGTGCCTAAATAATAATTCCTTCTACCCATAGTGATTTTATGTAACTTCCTCATTCAGACGTATGATGGTTTCACAATAATGGTTGGATTTTGGCAGGCTATTTATATAGAGCAATTCTAGTGCAGTGTTTTTGATCTTATCACCATAGCAACCAATGAAGTGATCCACTCAGCAGGTAATTACCATAGGATGCTATAGGGATAAGGCTACTTCTAACTTTGCACCTATTGCTCTTTTTAAAGGGCCCCACCTTTATTCTTTTTGTACACTGAACACGTTTTAGTGTCTGCCGCTTTCCCACTATTTTTGTAATATCCACGGAGCTCAAGCCATTTGTACATTTAAATAGTTCCATCATTTCTAATATTATTGTATATGGGTGATGCATAAACGTGGCACAATGATGTAATGATATGTATAAACAGAACTATATATATATACCGGTGTATATGGTGTATATATCATATAAATATTATATATATAGTATATATATATATATATATATATATATATACACACACATACACTATGGCTGCCCCAGTTAGCTTTGTAACTAGATACATACATAGTTACATAGGCTGAAAAAAAGTTCAGCCTTTCCCATTTCTGTTCATTTCTTGCTGTTGTAAGCTCTTTTGAGTAGCCCCCCTCACATTCTTTCAGTCGAAATTGTTATGTAACGCACTACCTGGTTATCCAGGTTATGCGTGGGGTGAAAGGATGGGGCCTGTGGAGGGTGAGAGGATGGGGCATATGTGGTGTGAGAGCATATGGCATGTGTGGGGTGAGAGGATGTGGCATGTTGAGGGTGAGAGGATGGGGCATGTTGAGGGTGAGTACAAAGATAGGGCATGGTGTTGGGTGAGAGGATGTGGCATGTGTGGGATGAGAGGATGGGGCATGAGTGGGGTGAGAGGATGGGGCATATGTGGGGTGAGATGATGGGGCAAATGGAGGGTTAGAGGATGGGGCATATGTGGGGTGAGAGGATGGGGCATATAGAGGGTGAGAGTATAGGGCCATGTGTGGGGTGAGGGATGGGCATGTGTGGTGGACGAGGATGGGCATGTTGAGGGTGAGAGGATGGGGCATGAATGGGGTAAGAGGATGGGCATGAATGGGGTAAAAGGATGGGGCATGAATGGGGTAAGAGGATGGGGAATATGTGGGGTGAGATGATGGGACATATGTGGGGTGAGAGGATGGGGCATGTTGGGGGGTGAGAGGATGGGGCATGTGGAGGGTGAGAGGGTGGGACATAAACTGGATTTGAGGGTGACTCTAAGGAGAGAACCTGAGCCCCTTATACCAGGGATTTAGTGTAGAGACGTCAATGGCAGGGGTGGGGCAATTGATGCTTTTAGCCAAGCAGAGGTTATATTAGGGGTGTGAGAAGTTAGCTTTACATAATGAATGGAGATGCCCCAGGGACTCCGAGCGCTGCCCCACACTCCAGGATACTCCTTCCAGCCCTGCTCCTTACAAGACACTGCTGTGTAGAAGTCATTCTGTAGGAGGCTGCTGGAGGAAGAGGACGTCCCGACACTGCTGGATAGTGCTTTGTGCAGGATAACGCTTCATCACTACTGCAACTCACAGCCTGGGGACCGGAGAGGACACAAAGCACTGGCTGGGAGCACAGATCACCTTTATTTATTATTAAGACTCGCAGAACTCGCAGCCTTGCTCTGTGAATTGTGGCATTGAGGTTAGGATTGCTCAGCCATGTTAAGCTGTATGACGGTGGGAATGCTGTGCCTGCTCTTTGGATGTTTAATGCTAACAGGTAGGTGAATCTCTTTACTGGGACTTTACAAGGTCAGACATCCAAGAAGGTGCTAAAGGGTTCTGGAGCTCATCGATTATCTATTTGATTGGAATTTCTAGAACTTGAGCAGTTATATGAAGTGAGCAGTGACATCATAAAATGCAGTGGCTGAGATTATACATTACCCCAGGTATAGGCAGTTCCAGCTGATACCCCTGTCAGCAGTAGCCATAAGCATGATGGGAGTTTATTCGTGTGAGTTTATTGTAAGTTTGTGACCCAGGATTTTATCAATAAGAGAGGAAATAAGTTGTTAAAGAGAACCAACTCTCTCTGCATTTATTATCATTCTGGTACTGTGAGGAGTAGTAGTTATGAGATGCAACATATTCTGTAGCACTGATCAATGAGTTTGAAGCACATTAAGAGCCAACTGGTGTTACATGAAACACAAAGTGTTAACTGAGCTGGCTACTGAAAGGCTACCAGATTTAGATATGATTCATAACTAATTCAGGACCAGTGGGGGCATAAGTAACAAATTATCCTGAATAGATGATAGTGTTATCTATAGGCAGAGGGGTGTGTGGAGTCCAGCATTGATGTTAATGATATAAATATGCAGTTTCAAATGATTTAGTAAAAGTTAGATTTTGTACAGGAAAAAAATCATACAGAGAGATGTATTAGGAAACGACTACTGGTGTCGGACTAAAAAATTCGAATATTTTGTTCATTCATTTGTTGCTGCACAGTGTGTTTGATACAATTTAATATGCTTTTTTCATTATTTCTATTTTCCCATATATAGTTATCCTATTCGAATTTGTATGCTTTTTACAGCTGTTGCAAGTGAAATACTTTTTTTCTGGAGTCAGATTGTTTTAAATGTAATGATCTGCAAATTCCTTGGCACATTTTTTCACATATGTATATATATATATATATATATATAAATATATACTACCGTTCAAAAGTTTGGGGTCACAGCTTTCATGGAAAATAAGGGCATTTGTAGCTGTGACACAATTCCAGAAGTGTTTTCTAATCATAAATTATCCTTTTAAACTTAAACTTGGATTAGCGAAAACAAGTTGCCATTGGAACACAGGAGTGATGGGAGTGATAAAAGGCCTCTGTGCATCTATGAAAATATTCCATTAAAAAACAGCTACATTAGTTATTAACAACATTCACGTCTATTGTATTTCTAATGCATTTGATGTTATTTTAATGGCCAAAATTTATTTTTCTGTCAAAAACAAGGACCCCAAACTTTTGAACAGTAGTGTATATATATTCACTTGGACACTCTGGAGGAGGCTGTTGGATTTCCCCTTTGCATGTACTCTGTTTCTCTGAAATCGCCTGTGTGGGTGAATATAACAAGAGACTGGTGCTTTCTCAGAAATCTAGTGATTGATATAGTTAGTGATAGTGACATACAAATCTTTGTGTAGGTTGGATGGCACCCAGCAGTTAAGCGGTTAAATGGTGACATACATATAGTCTTACAGTATCTCTGGTTTCCAGATCCTGTTAAAATGGTCATAGCTTATGTAATTCTCCATATCATGTGTGAGTGTGAGTATGAGTGTGTGTGTGTGGGAGGGTGCAGGTCTAATTTATGGTTAGATGTCAGAATATCCACAAGGTAATAGTGATATACTAAACTGGGATGTATTTTGAGCTACCAAAGATGCTTGGTTCCTCATTTTTGAGTGATAAAGCATTTTTCCTGTGTGCGAAAACATAGTCTAATGCCAGTGAAATGCTACTGAAATGTATCAGATGAAATACGATAATTGGTTATTGAAGATGATGGACTTTGATATGAATTAACCCTTTGAGTACCAATGGTATGTACAGGACATGGGAACAATTGAGCTTTCAGAATTTTCACAGTCCCAAGGGTTACAAAACCTGTGCAAGCCTTGCATATTTATTGTTCATGTTTTATTATATGGATTATTATCTAGTTAGCATGTTGAACAATATTAAATGGTGTTATAATGCGATTGGATGGAACTCTGAAAGGTGTTGTCCTAAGCATGTCCTTTGTCTGGTACCACTTGCAAATATTTTGAAGAAGAGGTCATCTGAGAAATATGTCAAACTTTAACTTGAAATAGAAATAATAAGGACCTTTGATGACCTTAAAATGAGTCATATTTAATTGGTAAGTATCCCTCGATTTTAATTTTAGGGGAAAAAACAATTTCTGCATTTATCTTCAACTGTAAGATGTACTTCTCGTTTCAATTTATATGAATCATTTAATAGATTGATAAAGTATTATTGCAGTATTATTGCATACCCTGAGCAAACAAATGGTCCTCCAAAAGGTCCTTCAGAAAAAAACATTACTTTATTCAAGTACAGATTTGTGAGATGTACTGTGACATGCTAGTGAGAAAAGCATCGGTCTGATTGTAAAGGAGTCAGCAACTCAGCACCAGACTATGTGACCTTGAGAATTTGCCCATTCACCCCAAGACCCCGAGATAATCCTCCTGCATTTTTGTACTTCCACCAGCAGGAACTCTGTATCAATAAATGTACATTCAGTAAACATGTTTATAAACAATTGGAAGTATTTAGAGGTCTCTTGTAAAACTGATTATAGCTATTGCTGCCAACATTACATTAAGGAAAATGATTTAGAATTTGTATAACCAGTGATTAAATCTAATCTGTCCTGTTTCATTAAATTACTGGCAAACGGATACGTGTTCATGCAGAAAGCTGCCAAAATAACTTTTCCAGTTAAGTACTTCACAGTGGATGCAACTTGTGCATAGTCTTAGATATTAAAGCACTTAAGACGTGACTATTAAACTGCTAAACATTGAGGAAATAATATGCTGGGAACCTTTAATTAGAAGAAATGTAGTAATTTATTATTAAAATTGTTTTGGTCAGTATAATATACATCTTGAAATGACACTGTATATTGGCCTTTTGCCTATGTGCCGGGGGGAAGAATTTTCCTACAGCACATTTCCGATCAGTCTCCCTCTTCCTGTGTGGTCAGGAAGTGCTCTCCTCCACCTTTAAGAAATGGTGTTACAATAAAAATATTTATTTTTTTTTAAAAAACTTCTAAGGAACCTTCATATCTGTGGAAATGATACGGCCTTTATCCCAATCTCCCAGCCACTCCATACCAGTTTACTCTTCCATGCTGCAGTCCGGCATGAATACAGACCTACGTTCACACCAGTGGACATTCCTGTTTGTCCCACACTCCTTAAATAGACTTCTTCCTGATATTAAAGGAAATGACTTCCTCATATCCTCGGTTGTGTTCTTTCCAGCTACATTCCCTGAAATAGATCATTCGCTTCCTGTTACCTGAGTGCTTGCCTGCCTCTGCTATAAACACAGCCCTGCCTTTTTCACATTTGATTTCCTCTAACTCCCCATGATACTCTGTTATCATGGCTTATCTCGTGTCCTTTCCCCTCTTGTCTGCTCTCCCGCTGAGCATCATAGACGTTGTGATGTCTCATGTCCTGCCTGGCTCTGAACCTAAATTTGGATAGACCACTTTTGTGCCAACTGCTGCTATTGTGGGACTTCAATTTCCATTCCACTCAACTTTTAGCATAAAATCTGCGTGTATACAACCTTGGTCTAGACATCTCGCAATGCAAAGCGCAATTTCCTTCTTCTTGCAGTTAATGTTATCTTTTGTCTACAGTGACCTGTCTGCTCTTTATTGCCTTCATTTGGTTTTCAGATATCAGATCCATACTTAACGCCACTGGACCTGTTTTAATGGCAGCAAATGGGAGGGTGCTTTTCTTTCATCTATATTTTTTTTATTGCTTAAAATAAAACCCTTCACATTTTCCTGCTGAGTAGTAACATTTAAGGTGTTGTTCTGCTGAATTTAAGACTGGTTTGACTAAATACAGCAAAAGAAACATCATAGTGCTGCTGAATCATAAAACACTTATCAAAAATGAACTTACCCCATTCAGAGTCATTTGACTCAAAGGTAGGCACTCAGGGTAGAACTGGCAAGATTAAATCCATGGAGAAGTCTTACACAGTGGACAAGTAACAGTGCAGCCCAGAAGACATTTTCTTGTCCTCTCCAAAAAACAGAAAAGAAAGAAGAATAATTCATAGAAAAAACCCCTAAATGTGTATTTTAAGCATAAACAAGCATCCCAGGGGCAATGGGATTGCCTATTTATTTGGCCGAGTGTAACATTTTGTACAGGTCTTTGATGGATCTCAGCATCTCATCATGACAGAATAAGCTTGGATTATATAATACATGCAATGCTTATTCTACTGTGAACTTCGTAGGAGTTTGTAACCATTAGTATAATTGCAAGCTCTTGAAATCCAGTAATCAGGCTTTGCTCATATCAGCATATTTTATAAGATTTTAGTTTTCTCATGCGCAGTACATGATCTAATGCTGAGCCGTGGAGATTCACTCCATTCTCAGTGTGAGCGAGCAGTTTTGTGGAACTGTAACATTTATTTGCCAGTTTGGGGTTGAGTAAATAAACTGTGGGATAAATGAAACTGGAGGGGCACATGGAGCCATGAGCAGGTCATGCAAAGTCCCCTTCCACATGGGTAACATTGCATGCAAATAACCGAACAATTCCTACCCTCCTCCAGTCTGTCTCCTCACTGACCTAACTTAGAACAGGACCGCTTATCCATCTGAGAAGTTATGGAGCAGGGGTGGCCATGTCTGTTCTCTGAGACTGGGAAACTCAATAGGTTAGGTAACACGTTGCTTATTTACACACATGGTGTTTACATGCTAACTACAGGAGGGAGGGTATTCCATACAACATTTGAACAAACAATAAAGAAATATGAAATTAGATGGACATAAGATATAAGACCAGATGACTGCTTTAGGTAACAAAGAAACCTGAATTCATTAATGGGGTCCAAGAACACAATGAGCACACAATTGCAGCAAGAGCACAATAAGCTACGATAAAATTAGCCATCCCCAGGTTGATCTGTAACTTGCAGTTGCCTCAAATTTGTGGCAGGCCATCATGCATGACTGTGTTACCGGTGTTTATACAAGCACGTAACAAGCGTTTTAAATCAAATAATAGACTGGACTCGGTGGTAACTGAATAGCAATCCAGACTCATTAACTGAGACAAAGTGTATCATTTATTTTTGCATTTTATTACTTGTGATTGATTTAACTCCAGCATTGAATCAGGTCCCCTTCAATATTTTGGTAAACTCTATATTCATGCATATATAATGTTAAACATATCTAACTAATGCACTCCCCTTAACCGGCCAGTGTAGAATGATGGAGGTCTGCAGACAAAGATTTAAATTCATGGCATCCCTTTTGTACAATGACCAATGGAACCCCAGATTTGGGCGGTGGGGGGGGGGGGTTGTAAGGGCGACAAGACAGCAGATGCCCCCTATGCTGCTCTTAATAAAAGACTTGAGCCACTGCCTAGAACCTTTCCTGTGTTTTAACTGCAATTCCACATGTAGCCACCAGGAGTCATATAGCTAAAATTACTATAGAAAGCATTCAACCCCTGACTGGGTCCTTTCTGTATTCCTTTTATGTATTTATCTTATGTAAATGTGCACAGGACAGGGATTTATTGTGCCCACTAAATTTGATTGAGTGTGTACCAAACGTTTTTTGGACGCTATATTAATGGACCACTTGGCTGGAATATACCCCTGAGCTGAATGATGCTAATCCTCCCCTGTCTGTATGCGTGTGTCTTTTGCAATTTGCAGAAAAAATGTAAAAATTGTTATTCCTCCTGAGGATACATTTCACAATTGAATTCATTTACTTTAATTACTGGTTGTATTATTTTATAATTTATGCAGAATCCGCCAATATAAACACATCCGCACTTGCATCAACAAACACGTTGACCATACTTCATCAAGTTCATTGCTCATGGTTGTTGTGCAATGAAGAAAAGTTACTAGAATGCTTAATGTTATTTAACCTACTTGGGACCCAATATTATTTTATAGTCAGTACTGCTTTAACATCTACATTTAATTTTCAAGCATTGCATAGTTCATTATATCGGATGGATAGTAGCAGCGGTATATGAATGTAGCTGTAACTTTACGCTGGCTTTCCATATACCCAATGGTGGACAACTGACAGGACACAGCATGGAAAATAATGAACACAAGGCAGAAGATATCCCTTTATAAGATAATTGTGCCTGCATTATCAATTTACTACTCTCAACATTTGGTCCTTATCAGCACATCCTGTTCTTTATCTCTTCTTTGTATCCTTAATGTCACTTAAAGATTGGTTCCAGACAATCAATCAATCTAGTCTCCTAAAGAAATATATTTCTATTAGGTGATAAATTATATCTCTATCTTTTGGTTTTGTTTGTTTTCCAAGCATCACATCCGTTATTTAGCTTAGCTCTTCTCCAAAATGTTTCTGTTAGAGCCAAGAGTGTCAAACGGCACCTCTTGAGGGATACAGATCTACCTGGTGTTCAGCATAGCACTTGGAGTGTTGGCCAGAGATATAATTTTAATGTGATGAGGAATATTCTAGTTAGGATCAGGTACTCAATGATGAGTTGCCTACACCACCTGCTTTAACCCACCCTTTTGAAAAAAGAGTGTTTGTGGTCGGTGACCATATCTGGGAACTTCCCATGGTACACTACCTGGAGCGCTTCTTCTAGGTAGTGGCGCCATGAATGGAGGCGTGGCGCCATGAATGGAGGCATGGCTAACCATTCAAAAGATGTGGCTAGCTACGCATATAGGCATGGCTAGATTTAAGTGGGCAGGTGGGTAGGAGGGAAAGTACATGGGAGTGGACATGGCCAAAATGCTGCTCCCCTACCCAGAAAAGAAGGGGGGTAATTCGGAGAAATGGTGAAGGAGGCTCTAGGTCTTCCATGGAAAATTATCAGGCAACTTGTGGACAGAATCAGGGTCTAGGGATTATTTTTCTAGTAGATTGCACGTTAGTCATATCTGTGTAATGTTCAACTTCAGTTGATGTAAAGTCTCGGAAATCAAAGCAAACACATGATTGGAATGTAGAAATTCCCATCAATTTATCTTTTGTGGTAAATATATTTTAAATAAACTGTCAAATGGTATTTGAAAATGGGTTGTGGTCTGAATTCAGAAAAAAACCCAGTTTTAGTATGGTTTAGAAACTGCTGTTTCACTGGATCCGGCTAATTTGACACATGCCGAGACATTTATAAAGCAAAATGGGACATGATGTCACAAACATGCGTGTAATGTGGTGCACACAAAGTCATTTCTTAAATTGTTTTTCGCAGAAAGAATATTGATTAAGTAATGTGTTAACTACTTTTTGGCATAAACCTCAATCGTAGAAGTGATGGGGAAATGGAAATAATTTGTTTCATACGCAGATACTTCCAGGAATATCTGTACCAGGGGAGCTCCCCTCGGAGGTATAGCTGTGTAAGAACCTAATGCTATCTATAATGGGAGTATTCTTGCTGGCGTGCCATGTGCTCTGGGACTGGGCCTGCGTAACTCACATGCCTTTAGTGCATTCATGGGCTACCAGTAGACAGAAAAGTGTTACCGTATCACTGAGAAGTTTTATCATATAAAGGGACCTCTGAGGTTTTGAAAGCTAACGTCACTCATTATGTGACAAAAATATTAAACACATATAATATTTGTGTATTGTTATTATATGTGTATTGTAAATACGGTATATAGCATAGCATAAAACCTAGATTTAAATTTCCATAGGAAACGTATGTTTGTCCTCTAACTATATTTGTCATTGGACAAACAGGGTAAATGTCCGATGGCCGGTGCCCAAAGTTGCTTCCCATTTACCATTATTCCAGTTTGTGCGGAAGGTACAGTCGGATATAGATTTCAGTCTGCGGCTGACTGCTGGTCACACGTGGCTGGACACTGTGTAAGAGTCTCATTTACTGTATCAGCCGCTGGCCCTAAAGTGCCAGAGCTGGTTTTAATTCCAGTCAGCTCCTGGTTGAGGTACTTGAATCAGAGGTGCAGTTCAGCTTTCTTATTGGCTTTTTATATTAATGAATATCCCGTCTTAATCTAAGAACATCAAGACTTTTATGGATGAAGATAAACCTTTAATTCTAAGTCAATACATTTTTATGATTTGCTTTTTTTATTGTTTTTGTAAAAAAAAAAATGAGCATCATGTTACCATATTTTAAAGTTAAGAGTTTGGTTGGGAGTTTGCTTTCACCATTTTCCTGAATTATGAAATCTACTAAAGAAAGAGAATTGTTGGAACTCACTGGCTGCTCATTTTTCAAACTATCTACATAACTGTTGCTCAGCCTTCTATGAAATACCTTTCTGACAATATGCAATGTACCAGAGTCTCACTTTACTGTTGTGTAACCAAGAAATATAAATACTGTTCTTGCTCTCGCGACTATCTGCCAAGAATGTTTTCTTCCAACAAAAAAAAAAAGCCCGAAGTTGCAAGCGTCTCTTGTTATGCTTTGTGATGATATCAGTACTTGGTCATTTCCAGCTTTATGGCACAAGTGGCATGTAAGGACATAATCATGAGCCAGAGAGCTGAACTGCGATTGAGTTTCCTTTGACGTACATAGAGTTTCCCTCTATTGCTCATCGTTTCAGTGCTTCCATTTGTGTTACCAGGGAGCCATAGTGATAAATGCTGCACAAGCATTTTTTTTAAGATTTCACACATCTAGAGTTATTGAGGATTGTGAGTCAGTTGACACCCTGAAGGATTTCTCTAAAGTTTCCATTCTACCTACGAAGCCTAATGGCTTCCAGCAGGTTAGGCATAGCCCCAACGTCTGTAGACACAGATATATGTAACATTAGTGGAAGTCAGGACACTCAATTGCTCAGTACTGAAGTCCTAGTAGCCACAATAACCCCTTCATGCTACATTGTTTATTAAATGTTTTTTGACTTTCTGGAACAGTTATACATATTACAATGATTACCTATTGTTAAGTACGGTATTGTATTAGTAAGATGATGCTTGGTGGTCACCAAGCTGCACATGTTTGTGAGACACAAATAGTTATTGCACTGAAACTTGATATTACAGATTAAACAGATCAACTCCATGAGTTCACAATACATTATGAAGGGCACTCCTGCTGAGCTTGCCTCTACAAGAAGAGCTGACCCATGGTAATGCAGGTATAAATTGGTGGGATGACCGTCAAGGAATGCTTTACTTTCTCTTGTGGAAAGATATTCCAGAAAGGTTCTCCTTTACTAAAGCTGGTGCATTTGATCGTAAATGGGAGTATGACAAATAGACATTACTTTGAGTTGACTTGAGCAACTTGCTGAACCAAGAAACGTTAATGAAATGCACCAGGACTGGTGATGCACTAAACCCAGTAAGCTTCCGTAGAGAAGGGCCAAATTTGTACCGTATTATTAAGGTGCCTCTGTCATGTTTTCCAAATCCTACAATATGCAATTTAGATTGTAAGCTTGTTTGAGCAGGGCCCTCCTTACCTGTTGTTTCTGTAAGTCAGATTGCTGTGTTATGTGCCACGCGTTATGTCCTGCTTACCCATTGAAAAAGACCTCATTGTGAGGTCGAAACGTTGTTTTTGTCTTCCTCTAATAAATCTGCCTGACGCTGGAACCCTTGAGTGCCTGGAGCCTTTATTTATTTTGATCTACTGGGGAGCTGGCCCTTCCTGGCACAGTTAAGCACCTGAGTTCCTTTGGAGTGTGCAGATTCCTCATTCTGGTTATTCTGCTTACCCATTGGACAGCGCTGCGGGATACGTTGGTGCTATACAAAACAATAAATAATAATACATATGAGAAACCAATTTATTATACATATACTTGTGCTAAAAGTTGTGAAAGTGTCCGTTTCTCTTTAATTTAGTGAAGTTACCTTTTTGATCAGGACACTTATTTATATAATGTAACATTTGTTTGTACAGTGGCAGGAAAAAGTACCAGTGGGCAGTTCTCTTTACATATTCTTTATCCATGCCAGTATATCACAGGTATAATGAGTCCCGTGTTAAAGTCTTATGGAATCTGTTGAAGTTATGTGATGTAAACACATAGCCATATTACAGTGCTGTGCTACACAATAAACAGCCATTTAATATTAATTCATATATATCTAATTGTTTAATCATTTTTCTCATTAGGTCATAGTTCTGCTTCCAGGGCACCCAAGCTCAATATAAAAGCAAAGGAGATAGTTATACACGCAGGCCAGCCGCTTCATCTCACATGCAGGTAAGTGTTTCCTACTTTATCTGTAGTTGTAAAAATTCTACATGCCAAATGCATACCTGGCAACTCTCCACGTTTGACGTGGAGTCTCTGGGTGAAGCGCTGCTTCCTGGGGTCTCTGAGTCAGTTCCCCCGTTCTCTGAGCAATAAAGTAGGTTTTGGCCACATCTATTTCCCCCTCGTACAATCTATTTAAGGTTGTCTGCAGCTATTCCCACACCTGTGCACACCTTACCTTGTGAAGCCTCTCCCCAGAAGAATGTGCGCTCCAGATAACCATAGAAAGCTCTGAGCTATGAGCTATGGTCACCATAGCAGTGATGTCTCCTAAAACTGGCTAACCCAATTTCTAATTAGATTAGGTTACCTTCCATGATCGTAAATATTTATTTTTGATCACTATATTATGACTAATGTTAAAAAAAGCAAACTACCAGATGTTTCTTTAAATGTTATAAATGTATTGATCAATGTAATTTGTAGTTAAGAGACAATTTCATTTAACATCTAAAATAAAATGTATAATTTGTTTACATTTCTCTGATTTACAGTGGTGAAGAAAATGTTTTCTGGAAATTCCCAGCCATTTTAGGCAAGGATAGTAAAAAACTGCATATTACACAGAACGTCTGTGAAGGGCATCCCAAGAAAGTGTGCCGAAGGCGCCTAACCTTGAGAAAGACTCAGATAAACGATACAGGGCTTTACAGCTGTGAACTCTACTCATCATTCAAAAGACCAGCAAGGAGGGACCTGTCTACTTCTATATATGTATTTATTACAGGTAATGAGGTGTTATTTTTTGGAAATGCTTTAACATAAATGATACCATACATAGTGAAAGGAGTCTAAGTGGTCCAACTTTGTCATTGGGGTTTATTCAATAAGCTGAGGAATAGAACAGTCCACTATCCCACTTTTGCTATCAATGGGGATTACAGGACGGTTGAGGGAGTTCCTCAGAGGAGCTGTCAGATATGATGTCATGACATAGTAAAGCTGTGGGCTGGGATATGATGTAAGGTAGGTAGACTGGTCTAGCTCTGCCCCACCCTGCTTCTAGACATACCATTTTGGACACCAGCAATCTTGGTGGGCATGATATATTACTTTGGAACTTGGCACCATAGTCAACTTCATCAACATCATCAACATTCTATTATGTAGAATGACGCTTTTATTAACTGTGTCTAATTATTAATGCACACACCAAATTTGATTCAAACAGGGTGTTTCTCTTTTTCCAAGCGATAGTTTCCTTGTTTGCTTGTTGAATTGATGGCAAAGTTACAATCCTTGGCTGAACTCTTGCAGCCCTGGTTTATCCTTTTGGCATTCTTCACTTCCCCTGGGCCAGACATCCCCTATGGCAGTCTCTGGAAGTAAAGAGCTGGAGGAGGACACAGTTGAGAAATGTCCCTTTTAGCTTACATTCTCTAAACTCATGTCCAAAATGATGAACCCAAGGTAATAAAGGGGAGGAGATACATTGTTGGAAAACACAACTAACATTTGAAAGTTTGGCTGTTTTAGTGGAAGGATGCAGGTTCTTCACATCCCTGCTCTTCATGGCGCCAGCCATTCCTGCTACCATAATTTATTCCATGTTCTCCTGACACTGTTTGTATTAATAAATGTTATTGGGCAGGGGGGGTTGAATCTTCTTCTCCCTAGTTGGACTTTCTTAGCCCTTTCCGGTTATGAAGTGGGCTAAAGTGGGCTATTTTACTTATGGTTTATTAGCGACAGGGTGAAAAGAAAATCTTTTTTCACAACTTAATACTTAATTATTTAATTATTTACCAGATTGGTGGGTAAAACAGCACTTTTCTCTCTGGTCTGTTGGTCAAAGGGTTAACAATATAGCAAAGCATATTGGTTTAGAAAGCGGGCTGTCATTGGAGGACCTGGCAGCCGTGTGTGGTGACATTGTGTCTGCGGACAGTCCCGAGAACGCCTCTTCCTCCACCTTGTAGTGATATCTGTGGCTTGAGTGCAGGAAATCACTGCTGCAAGTTTTCGAAATTGTTTTTTAATTCCAGGGCATGAATGAATATGTCCCGAGGGGCCGGTAATAATTAGTTCTACAGATGATTAAAAGTAAAGCGCTAGCGAACTTTTCACGCATCCATCAACTCTGAAAAACAACATCCTTATTTAAACTTTAGTTTCTTCCAAGTAAAAGGTAGAGGAAATTATAGTAATTTACACATATTTTGGTCGTTACCATGGATACCATCCCTTTTGCTATGTGATAAACATGAATTACATATTTCCCTCAAGGACCTAATATTTGACTTAGATTTTGTAATAGGCAAGGAATCTTCTGTTTACACTTTAAACTAGGCAGCCACGGAACCTCATAACCTGATATATATTTATTAGTACGGGTGGATTTATAATTACAAAATTCAAAATAGAGTTAATTCAAAGAACCGTTACCAAGGCCTTTTATGTGCCATTATATTATTTATTGATTTATATTTGCCATTATACAGCCGCGACCAGGACTTAACAAGTCGTGCATCACAATATGAACCCCAAAGCAGGACCCTGCTCAAACCAGCTTAAAATAAACTCTTTTGAGCCATTTGAAATGTTGAAAAATATGTAAAAATAATACACCCTTGTTTATTGGCAATCATTGTGATATCTTGTTTGTTTAATGATACGATCTATTTTTTTTTTCTTCCAGAACCAAACACACCATTTGTAGAGCTGAACAGCGTCATACCCAAGGTTGTACACATGATTGAAGGAGAGGAGCTTGTTATTCCTTGTCGGACGACGTCTCCAAACATAACTGTCACCTTTAAGAAGGTCAGATTTACAGATTATGTGTTGCTGTACCCTAGATTGATAGGGTTAAATATGGAGTAGTAGCTGGCATTTTTTAACAATGAAAGTAGGCGGCAGAACCGAGCTGTTCATTTTAAGGTTTATTCACTAAACTGTGAGTTTTTAGTAGATGCAAGTTGAAAAAATATGCATAGCGAAAGGTCAACATTATGAAGTTTATTCTAAGGGAAGAGTCGCACCGGCCCTGTATCATGTATAGTTCAATAAGTGAGATTTAGAAAATACGTCAACATCCTTAGCTGTGAGAGGGTATACGGTAAAAACATTTAAATACATATTGAAGTACATTAAGAGTGTGGTAGATCAGTAGAGGTGGCAGAGGTTAATACAGTGAGGGAATTTAAAAACATGCTTGAGACTAGACCAAGGTTTGAGTTTCTCGCTGATTTAAAGATGCATGATACAGGGCTAGCTTCGCCCTTCTTGCAAGTGCAACTAGAAAACTAGAAATTGGCCAAAATGAGTATGATTTGGCAGCTAGAGCATTTTAGTTAGTTCTGTAGGAAAATTGTGGCCAGAGTAGTTGAGTCAGTTGTTCAGATCTGCTGCGTATTATAGTCCTGTTAATCTATGTGAATCGCACTTGCAATGGTCGCTTTCCTCCATCGTCATGAAGGTCCTGGGCCCAAAGGAGGTGTTTTTTTGTTTGAATTATCGGTACCTTATACACTATACTATCTTTATTGATTTTTCTTACATGATACATTACTACTAGTCACAAAGCGATTCATCTTTCTATATGGTTACTCCAACTTAATGTAGAGCAATTTTGGAATTAACTGATTTGCAGAGAATTTCTTTAAATAATCCTATAGCAAAAACCTAATTGTGCTGGTTATCTGATGCCATTACATTTTTCCTGAAGCTATACAGCTATTTTAAGTTCCCTTTTTAATGTAACAAAGCACTCTTTTAAGTTACATTACAGTTTCACCTGAAGAACATCAGTTAACAGAAACCTAATGATATTTGTGTAGGAAGGAATGTTATTTTGTACGCAACATTATGTGGACGATGTTCAAGGTTCATATTCTCATCTTCAATCTGCATTGTCCTCAGAACTTTGAAGTAAGAAGTTAATGTCCTTGTTCCTCAAGTGTTGAACTTTGCAGCTGGCAGAACAGGCCAAAGTCATTAGGACCATATCCTGTGTTGACAGGATTTTACAAAGTTTTCATTTTCAGTCACGTTTCTCACATCCTTATCAGATCGTCTGTGCCTTCCAATGACTTGGTTCAGCCCTGCAGAATATTTTACGTTATGTAACCTTAGTAATGTATCTGTGATCGGGGGAAACCTTGTGATAATAGAGAATCTGCTTCATAAATTAGATTGTAGAACAAAAGTGTATGATTTGAGACTGGGTGAAGGACACCTGGAGGACTCTACTAAGTTGAAGGACACCAGACCTATGATTGACTTTATTACTGGCACTACGAATTTGATATTATTATTACTTGAATTTGGGTTAGATATGTGTGGATACATTTAGGTCACAACAGTTTGGGCTTTCCATGTGCACTTGTTTTTAAAGCCAACTAGTTGTTTTGGATATAATGAGCTGGTATGCATTATCTTTGGAAAGTTCTCCTGCAATTTAAATTCTGTATTAAAACTTGTATATAATACGTGGTTGCATATTATACCCAATATTTTTCATCTATTTAGTGTATATATATATATATATATATATATATATATATAATAGCAAAGTTAAATAATAACATAATTATGTGGAAAATAAATGATTGGTGTGTTATGTCCTGTATCACCATTTCTATATAGCTTTTGTATATATATATATATATATATATATATATATATATATATATAGAGCGGCTGGCTCTTATCAGATTTTCCTCCTGATTGTTAAGGCATATCAAGTGTGCTGGTAGCTGGAGTTGTGTTTGATATCTGCTGACAACCCGGCCGTAAATTCAGTGGCGGTCTGTGTTGTTGCCCTCTATGGCTTTCTGTAGCTCAGCACTGCAAGGTGTCTCTTTGGGTAAGGTGGTCAGGGCCATGCATCTGGTTCTGCTTACTCCTACCTCTGCCCTTGCCCCACTCCCACCTCTGGACACATCTCATTTGGCACACTGGGCAATTGCCCAGTCAGATTCTGGCCAACAGTGCCCCATACTCACTAGATTGCAGATTAGGTGCTGCTGTGTGCGGCTGCCAGCTGGAAATGCTTGGACGCACAATAACTGAGCATAAAAATGTAATATAGGGCATCTTACATGCTGAAAAAATCAGCAGCCATATCACGTCCAAAGATTAAACTCTTTACAATTTTGATTAAGCGTCGTTTCCAGTGTTAGTAATCATTAAGCGCTTTGTAGAAAATTCAAGATCCTATTTATAGTCAAATGAAAGCTCCGAAAATAGAGTTTGTTTCTTTTTTGAGACACACAAGCAATTGTTTGCATGACACTTGTAACAACAGCGAAGATTAGAGGCTGAGACAAATGCCGGTTCCCATTAAGGCGATGCATGTGTTTGTACGTATAGGAAGTCCAGTTCTTTTAGGATATTCTAAATTTATAGAAATATAATTAGCCATGTCTGCACAACTGTTATAGTGATTTAAAGCATCAATGCGAGCCAAAAATAAAGCAAATCACTGTGCAATGTTCCTTAACAGTAGTGCATTACGAGAGCATGACCTTCAGTTTTTTCCCCTTGTTTTCATTCATCTCATTTTCAAAATGACCAAAAAATAGTTTATGGGGTGAATCTGTATTTACTACCTTTTGTATATTCAGGAAAAAGCAGTCTTACAGTCTTTATAGTAATAATAAAACAATAGCCACAATTAGAGTGGGTTGCCCAGTCTTGGGTAAACTTGCATTGGACCGTGAAATTGTAGGGTTGACAGGTGACAACTTTTGTTTGTTTTATTCTCTGATATGCTTCTTGCATTCTAGATGTTCGTTATACTTGGTGGGGTTCTTGTACAGTTTTAAAAGTAACAATCCCTATAACCAGCAGAATTAAAATGTGGGTTATGTGCAAGTTCAGCGTGTCTTCACAAGTCCTGAAATGCGACCTTTATTATAGTTTTAATATGTTCTGCGCTTTATTTTTGTTTGTTATCTAACTATATGTGTTATTTATTTAGATGAATGGTGGTGTACTTAAGGCTGACGGACAGAACATTATTTGGGACAGTAAAAGAGGATTCATAATCCCCAAACCAACATACAGATTTATTGATCTCCTGAGTTGCGAGGCGACAGTCAATGGATCTGTGCACAGTACAAAATATATCACAAACAGACTAAGTGAGTAATTTATTATTAGTATACGTAAATTATTCTTTCAATGTTATGGTGACTTAAAAAATTAATTTCCTATTAATTTCTTACAGCCAGTGAAATTCACAGCATGCAGCTTAATGTGTCAAGCTCCATCAGGCTGTTGACGGGAAATTCTCTTTCCATTAACTGCACTGTTACAGCTGACTTAAACTCAAGACCTGAAATACAATGGGAATATCCCGGACTGGTGAGCGACTAAAATTCTATGCTTCTCAAGTATCTCTCATGTCAAGGGATAGTCCCTCTTTTCTGTTCCAAATCCTAATACAAGGGGAAAAAATATTTAGATGGGGATTTATTTATATGGAGCTCCCTGCCTCCTGCAAAGTCTATTTTGTTCCCCTCAGCTGCCAAATAATTAATTGTGATTATTTATGTTTATTGAAAGTATGCTTATGTCACACATGAATAAATGTGAGAAAATACCGTTGTCTTTTAGAACACAATTAGTCTGTACATTATGAGCTTCGTGTTCTTGTACGTGATGTTTTGCACACAACATATTGACATACCAATTGAAAGTTAAGTGTCTCACCACTGATTTAACCACCAATATTAAATGGGCAAAAAAAAATCTTATTTTGTAGAAGAAAAGAAAACTTGCTTTCATAATTAATCGGATGGACAGATCAAACCCCAAATCAATCACATTCTACAGCATATTATTTATTGATAAGGTCCAAAGAATTGATGAAGGACAATACATCTGCGCTGCAAAGAATGGTCAATTAACAAAATCAGTTAACACAACAGTACGCATTCATGGTAAGATATGTTACATGATGTAAGATGCAATATTTGTTGAATTTGGACTTTAACAGAGTATTTTTCTGTCCAAAGATACAGTACAGATAGCTGCCAATGAGGTTTATTTACATAGATCATTGTGAGAAGATTGTTGAGACTCACTTTAGACTCAAGCCCCAGGAGCATGCAGGCCAAATGATAACAGAGAGGGGCATCTCCAGTTCAGTAGTATGAATGTGCTCCTGAAATATTAGGTGGAGCATTTAACTGTTGGGAATGGCCACAGGTGGTGGACCACGATGCTGTTTTTGAAGGCACAGCTTCTGGTTGTCTTACAACTAGATGACCAGAAGAACCTGGAATTAACTATCCATCTCCCATTTCTTTTTAGGGCTCTAGGCTCCTCCAGAACGTCCCACCAATGACAGTAAATAATGTGTAGATAGGGGGAGCCTGATCCCTTATGGAGAAACTTTAAGGGTGTGAAAACTTAGTGCTGCAAGTTACAAGCGTTACTATTGATATTTTGTAAATTAAGCATTTTCACTTTACATTTAAAGGTATACAATAATTCCACGATACATAGATGGGGTTCAGTATGTCAATGCATGCACAAATAAGATCTGTATTTACAGTTACAATACGTTTCACTCATACTCATCTGCTGTTTGGATAACGCTTGTCAGCATTAAGTCAATTCAAAGGCCCATTGTTTTAAAATTGTAGCTCATGTTTGTTCTCTGAATAAGATGAGCGTAACCAGAGTCAATGGGATGTTTATGTGCTGACTCATGAACTGAGTCACTTAAATGAGTCAGTTTTTCAGACAAACCAAAAAAAAAGTATACAATTTATGCTGATAAGCCAAAGAGAATTCAAGAAGATAAACTGTGTAACAATGACAGCCTTGCCTGTTCTGTGCCATTACTGTTGTATATACAACTAGTTTATCTTTACTATAAGTGGGTCTTTTTTTATTGAATGGGTGTTATCATGCAAGGTTAAAGCCCAAATATTTCCTAGCATGACGTTCTTCCCTTAATGTGCATTTTTTATTATATTGAAGCGATAACGCTTGCCTGTAACTGAATAATTTCCTTTAAGAAACGGATTGCTGTAATAATCTGGTCTAACAATACAGGCTTTTGGTAGCTCTTACCTTGAGCATAGGTCAATCAAATTGATGTCCAACGTGGAATAAGCCTGATTACTGACCATCCACTGCTTGTCCACTCTCTGTTCTACTTTGTGGTTGCTAGCAAACTAAAACTGATATTTTAAAATGAAGTCTAACATATAATAAATATACCTTTTTTTAATTTTGTCTCCAGCAAAGCCATTTATTAATGCAAAACCCAAACATAAAGGCATTTTAGAGGCTGTTGCCGGCCAAAAGTCTTACCGTATTTCGGTGAAAGTGAGAGCCTTCCCTTCACCAGAGGTTAGATGGTAAGTTCAACATTTCCTGTTGCCTTCTATTTCTAAATGGTTTATATCTGGAATATAAATCTGGAATATATATTACTACTACCTCCCTGATTGATATCCACTTAAATCAACATGTTTTCTGAGATGTTCCTTTGCTTAGGATTCCAACAATGTGAAAATCAGATTCTATTAATTTACCAAATGGGCAATATTGATTTCATATAGTGCTTATAATAGACTGATGTGAACCTCGTCACTTGCATTGTATTCTAATTCTCTTTGTGATTTACCTAAATTAACTATTGTTGTCGGTTCTTGGCAAGAATGTAAAATATTCTAAAATTAAAGGTTCAGAACACCTTAATTAAACAATGTTATCTATAGTTGATCTAAAATTGCATTAAAATCCGTTTAATGTACTAACACGAAACAAAGGTTTGCGTGAGAAATGTAATTAGGAAAACAAATATTGAGGCTCCTTGTTTCCAAGCTTTCACTTCTTAAAATAGCAATGGAGAGACAATAAATAGCTGAACTCACTTGTCGCTTATGGTCAGAAATGAGGAATTGGCCTTTTACTCATACGCAGAGTCCATTTTTATGTTCTGAGTCAATGGCGTTCCACAAAGTGCTATGCCCTCTGCAAGGTGTCTTGAGGATTCTGTCCTATTACATGTATCGCTTAATGTCTGAAAAGCTATATCTTAGAACATGCCATTATAAACATATAGAATTCATAACCACTGAAGAGGGCCTTTTATACCTTAGAACCCTTCTGCACTCATGGACTCCAGAGGTTTTCACCATGTCCCAGTTCGAAACCAATATCATCGTCAAGACAGCTGTATGCCTGTCCCATTGGTGCCTTCACCACCTCTGCTGGATGACAATTCTGTGCATTTGCCAACTTTTCTCTAAATAGTATTTGCAGTTGATGCAGCTGTTCTACCCTTTAACTTCCCAGCCTTGTTGTCCTTTGTCCATGATGGTAGGACTAGGCATGTCAATGCATCTCTTCATACCTAAAAGTCATTGTGCTGCATCTATTACATTATTGGGTGCAATATGAACAAGGACCACCATTCTCAACAAGCATCCTGTTCTAAGGTCCCCCAGCTTCATATATGAAGCTATTTATTATTTTGAATCTTTTATTTATATAGCGCCAGCAATTTACACAGTGCTTCATACAATGCATATATTCGACGGGTCTCACAAAACTAGACAGACTAAGATATATTGGTTTTTTTATCAACTGCAAATGGTTTCAGATGTCCCATATTCATATATTGTTTAATCCAACAGAATTGAATTAGTTGGCTCTTTTAAACATGTTTAAATCTATTTTCCTACACAATGCAGAGGTCATATTAAGAGGGGTTACGAATGGTACTTGCGGGGGGGAAAAATAACAAATATATTGTTTCCATAAATGTTCTAAATTCCATTCTCTAAAATTATCTCAAGTTATTTTTACCAATGCAATAGAGAGCATAAGTTCAACTTGCTGAACAAAGGGGGGATTATGTGTGTTATAAATAATATATCTGTCAGAAATATGTTTTGTCTTCTGAATTTAAATATTTATGGCAGGAAGCATAAAATATCAGGAACATGCAATGTTAGTTGTATTTGACTGCATACATTTGGTTGGTGCAGAATGGTCTTTTTAGCTACTGGCACAAGTCTCTCCTGCAAAACAATTCCATATTCCTTTAAACTGAAAATACCAGAGAATGCTATTATTTTCTGAGGCCCCAGTCACTAAGAGGTGGTAAGAAGCATGAACAATGGGGCTTTGTGGGATAGAGTGATAATGCAAAAGACAGCTTTTTTGAGCTTCATTGGCTCAAAAAAAGAAGAAATGCTCACCATGCCTTCTGATGTATCTTCTCCACCACCCTCCATAATAATATTGGCAGTACATGCGTCATATTCATGCAGGGCTTGACCTTTGGTTTTTGGTGCCTTCTAATAAATTAAGCAAACCAGTCACATCCACTATAGCTTGATGCCCTTCACTTAAGCAGCAGCCTAGCTCGTCTATATGGTAGGATCAGCCCCGCGGTTGAGATCTGCAGTTGTTGTATTGCTAAAATAATATTAAAAATAGTAAAATATAATTGTGTTTTTTTTTTTTAACAGGTTGAAAGATGACTTACTGGCGGCAGACAAATGTGCTCGTTATATTGTAGGTGATAACCACCTAATCATCAAAGATGTAGCTGTTGAAGATGCAGGAATTTATACCATCTCGCTGCATTTGAAAGAGGAGAACCTTACGAAAAATCTGAGCATGAGGCTCATTGTTAACGGTAAGCATATTTTATTGTGATCTTAAGTATTTGTTTAGTTAAACCAACGTGTGCTTGCTTCTCTTTACCATTACTGATTTATAACTTTGTTTACCATTTTGCAGTAAAGCCACAGATTTATGAAAAATCAGTGTCTTTTCAAGAATCCCATCTTTACCCACTTGGCAGCAAGCAAACACTAAGATGTACAGTCTTTGGAGTTCCTTCTCCTGCTATAACATGGATGTGGCATCCGTGTCCACCCAACGATTCTAAAGCACAGTAAGTCTTGTTTCATGAATGAATAATTAAATCTAGTAGAATGATCTGTCACATATTATATTAATTATAATTTAATGGCTGCTTACTGTATGTTTACAGTGAAGATGGTTATTATACAATAGCTATTGTTGTGTCTATGTAGATATAATCTCTTAAGTAATTTATCAAAGTAAGAATGTAGCAGCTACGTATGGTATTCGGTAGGTTGTGTGAAGAAAGGAAACATATGGGATAGGAAAGCAGAAAGAACCCTGTCTTGTTCTACTCCTAACAAATTGTAAGTTCTACAGATTGTGTGAAGAGATGAAATATATTATTATTATTATTATTTACATGTGGATGGGTGAACACAACCTGTGTGCATTAAAAGTGTATCCACCATCAAAAGTTTCTGTTTTTAACAATTTTTCTACTAAAGAAAACTAAGAGAAAAAGAGATATACAGTATCAGCGTAGTTGTTTTATCTTTGTAAAGTGCAAATAGAATATCAGTATAGATTCAGGCACATACATGGATGCCCTATTTATAAGGGAGTGAAATTATAAGACAAAGGCTGAAATCTGTACTTAAATAAATGGAATGCATGAAATCAAGCATAATTGTCATTTGATGCGGGTTATTTAGAAATGTGGTTTTAATAGTTGTCTTATCACTTAAGAAACTAGTGAATTATACCTGTATATTGGACCATCCCATTGGAAGGTAAATAAAGGCTTCAGGCACTCAAGAGTTCCAGCGTCAGGCAGAGTTATTGAGACAAAAGAAACAACGTTTCCACCTCAGGTCTTTTTTCACGCTTTTTCTTTTGTCTCAATAAATCTGCCTGACTCTGGAACTCTTGAGAACTTCTGGATTTACCGGGGAGCTGACCCTTCCTGGCACAGTTAAGCCCCTGGGCTCCCTTGGAGAGTGCAGATTCCTCATTCTGGTTATTCATCCCATTGGAAGAACACTTATCAAACTTTGCTCTTTATAACTAACGCTATATAATTTACTGGGTACGCTCTTTGATATATACGTTGAACGTAATTAAATTGTGGTTGTGTCGAGTCCCTTTGAAATGTTTTTTTATGTGATACAGATAAAGATTTTTACAATGTAACATGAAGAGTCTGCTACAGGGACTGGGCTTCAAAATAGAATGTTTATTTTGTATTTCCCACCATCTGGCTTTAATGTGGCTTCTTCGGCTGAGAAAAGAATGTCTAAAATAATTTGACTAATTTCTTCATTTTTCAGATATTTTGAGATATAAATATAACATACTAGCAGGAAGCACTGCATTCAATATATCACACTGACATAGTGATCCTTGGGCAGAGATTCTATGATAAAAGTACAAATGTTTTTCCCCAGCTTTCTTTAATTTTAGCTAAACAATGAATGACTGCTTGAGGTTCCCCGTGCATTTGCAAGGGAGACATCACTGAAATGTAAAGGGACCTCTCAGCTTATATATATAGAAAGTCCATGCGATGGCTGGAGTGTCCCATTAACAACACAGAAAATAGTAAACAGCATTTAAGTAAATCGATAAACTTTAATTATGAAGGTTAAAGGACAGATAAAGTAAAATTGTAATAAAAAGTTGCTATTTCTGGTCAAACAAGACAGGTAACTGTCTAAGGTGCTGAAACAGGACACAGTGAATAATCTTTGCCAATACCAACGTTAAACACTTTTATTAAGTACTTTCACTGGATCCTAATACCAGTAGTTGGTTTATTAAATAAAGACATCGGGTAAACATTGATCCATTTTTATTGCTGTCACTGTATTGAACCATTAATTAAACTATTACCTATTGCAATTTATGCAAGCCTTTTAATATAAATCATTTAAAGACGTTTTTATGTTTCAATATGTTTGAATTTGTTGTTTGAAAGCAGTTTTTCTCTAGGCATGTGTTTTAGGAATGTACAGATAAAAATGGAAGATAAAAAATAGATACAAATTGATATTGTATTGATTCTAGAGAAAATAATCTAAGGGGTAAATTATAGTTGTTTTGTATAAATGTTGCTTAAATGTAATGAACCTAATATTTTTTTACTTATCTATAAGTTTATTAAATCTTTTTGACGTACTAGCATACATAGAGCACGATATAGGGTTGTGTAACCTATCAAGACCTCGTCAAGAACGTGGCGTGGGGAGAAATGGAAGTCAATGGCCGCTGTTTACCTAAGTGCCACGGCTTTATCATGAAACTCATTTATAATACTGCACGAGCACAGTATACAAAAGTCATAGCGTACACGCTTTCCCCGGAAACGTTTTTCATTCAGGAGTTATAATTATAACATTCTATTGTGTTTGGCATGCCGTCTACAAATGGCGGCAGGGTCTTCAAATTTGCTTAAAACACACAAGGAGTGAGCGGAGTGGAGTAGTGGGAGATTAGTGTTAATGTGCAGGTTGATAACAGTGGCCTTATCCAGAATAGGCCATGGGAGCTTTCTTATCTTCCTCTGGCAGGAGGTGCTTTGCGCTTCCTGTGCGAAATCAGGAGCATATGCGGCTTTCCTCTTGTTGTTTGGCTTCCTCCACTATACAAGACTGTTCCCAGCACTGCTGTTATCTTTACATCTTCAAACATGGCACAATTTACTTCCTAAAAAGCTTTATGTATTCTTAAGGACCAAGCTATATCCCACATTTTTTTTTAAAAAAAAAATTCCATGTTAACTCCTTGAGAGAGGAAACAATTATTTTGGAATTATCACATTAAGCTTTGAATGTTTTTTTTTATTTATAGAATAAAACTGGTTAAATTAATTAAACCATCTCAACATCAGGTTAATGCGAGTTTGTATATTGGCTGAACCTTTTAACTCACTGCCTTGACCGTGCATTATAAAGAGCCCATGCCAGTCAGCTTCCCTTGTTGGGAGAGGTGGTCCAGCATATTGCATAGTTTATATGGGGGGGGGTTGGATTGGGATTTTGATGATTTAATTATCCATTATGAGTAAGAATATCTCCCCTTTATAATGCATACTGAAACCAAAGGGATGGAACTTAAAACATTAATGTAAGCTGCGGTGTAGTAACTATACATTGGCTGTTCACTACATTGAAGAGTGCTACAATCCTTTTAACCAATATCGAATGATCTACATGGGCTATATTGACCAAGGCAAAATTTTAGGCAATCAGACAGGAGATACCAAAATAATATTTCTCGTTAATCAATCCAAGCCTAATTTATATATTGTACATAATCTTTGATATATGCAGTGAAGTTCTCCTCTTTTTTTTAATAATAAATAATAATATTACATAAATAATACTATTATATATTCAATACTTATTCTCAATAAATACAGCCAGAAATGCTCTAGAAAGGACAGGCTCAAAAGGGTTAAAGCAAGACACAAAAAATCTTGGTGGAAGTGTGGAATTGCTGTAAGACCTTTGAAAAAATAATTGCAGGAGTTCTCAACTTCCTGCTACTGTACACTGCCAGATTTATGACCGTCTTCCTCTTCTTCTGCTTCATTCTGGTATATAATATTAAAATAGAAATGATGACTTTTGTTAAATTCTATTCCTCTTTTAATGTTAGGAGTAGGAAAAACACAAGTCTACAGTCAAGGACAGGCTGTCGGAAAGTCAAGAATAAATATTCCCAAATCCCAAATCATTTTTTTTTTGTTAAGAACTTTTAACACAGTTTGAAGTCATAGTAACCGTAGTGGGGGAAATAATTTAGTCGCATTAATAAAGCCCTTTTGTTCTATTCATAGATCAGGCTGAGACTGGTAGGTCAAGTGATCCTGAAATTTTGGTGATATATAGTAATAGCGATCTGATGTTAATCCGGACCACACAGTGTTCTTCTACAGAAACCATAAATAAATGAATAATAATGCAATAAATAAAGTGCCATTGTACTTTTCCATTATACTGGAATCAACACATGGAATGACAAATAAAGATGGCCCTCAGGAGTTTACAATCCAGTACAATGTAATACAAAAAGTCGATCAATATCAAGGAGAGTTGGAGGATATATTTAGATTTTCATCAAAAATGCTATTTATTAAACTTGGAATTTTACCTGAATGTAGTTATACCCTAATTATGGTTACTTATTATGGTTATTTATTATTTAAAGGAGACTTCAAAATATACGAAAATATCACACGCAAATCATTGGTGGGGCCACCCTAAATTGTTTTACGGGCTTGGTACTTGTCAGTACTTAGTACCTTTACCTCTTTTAAAATCATAATAGAACTACAGCAGGTTGTTGGAACCCCAAATGCCCCTGTACCCCAGGTGATGATAATCTAGAGATAGTAAAACCCATAAGGTCACGGGGAAGCCACATTACTGTGACATGTTCCTATGAGTTTTCTTTTTTTTCAGGTATAGTGGTCTAGTTAGATCATATTTTTAAAAAACGTAGTGATATCTAGAAGGCAATATTTTTTAGATACAACTACGTTTAGAATTATGCTGAGGAATTTCAAAATTGATTTTAGCAGACTCCATGGTGGAATTTTGGATTATAAAACAAATTGTATTTAATAGCTGCTGATTCATGGCTCAAGGCACTGGGAAGGACAACTCATTCCATTCATACGTGAATCCAGACTTGGACAAACCCTTCCTGGTAGCTCCATTGTGTTTCCACCTAAATCCCGAAGGAACCATTGGGGAATTTCCATATAATTTCCACTTCCACAAATCCCATTAGTTCTTTGTGCTGACTATGTGTATTTAACGAGAAAAAGGCTCAGAAGAAGCTGTAGAATGAAGACAATGTTAGGACTGAGCAATACCATGAAGATTTGGAAGTGTAGATTAACTTGCACGATGAATGTAAGCAATACCACTACCTATATAATAATCCCTCATTGGAACAGAGAAGAATCAAGGACGTTTATTTCTTCTTGATTTCAGTGTTGGATAATACAACGTGTAGGTGGTTTTAGATGCTTATGTAGGATCCGCTTCACTGACCTAGCAGCATTCCTTGAATTTTTCATGATTCACTTACTTATTAGTTAAAAATGTATGAGTAATTTTATATCATATATCATTTGGGGGTACAATGGTTTGAAAAGTGCCTTAAAAATGTACTGTCTCGTGCAGGTGTGACTTTACCAGCGATGGCAATAAAAATGATCTTCCGGTGATTCTTGGAAAGAACAGTAGCCACCTTGGAAATAAGATACAAAGCCTTACACAACGAACACAGATTATCGAAGGGAAAAGCAAGGTAAAAAATTCAAGAGTCTTATTATTTTGAGCAGAATAAGCACAAAGTACGATATTCAAATAGATTAGTAACATACAGTATATGTATTATGGAGTTTTTACCTTACAATGTCCTCCCCATACAACATATTTTTTAAGAATATATGATTTACTCTAGAGTATTCTACTCTAGTAATCTAGAAACATTAATTAGCAGAATATTGTGTTATGTTCCTTACTATGCAAATATATAGCCTGAAATATTGTTTAGCTTATCCATGACATCCTTAATTTCACTGATCTAGGAAACAAAAATTAACTTTCAAGCACTAAGATAATAATACCCAGAAGAAGAGAGCATCCTTTGTGATTTCATGGGCAGCCACAATCACCCGTGGATCAACAACTTTTGAATTACAACGTGTCCCTTGAATACCATTCCTTGCAAAGAAAAAGCAGTCCACTCATTCTTAAAGTTTGCCACCTAGCCAAGGCTAGGAAACTCTAAAGGTGCATGTATGGTTCTATGTATCCATCAGGCATAAGTCTAAGTCCTTTTTTGGCGTTAGCTGCCTTAAGATACTGGGATACTGGTTAGAAGTGAACATAAATAGTATGATGGCACGTGTACTTCAATCACCATTCTGTAGACCATAGCAGAGGCTGGTGGCAGCTTCGGTTTAGACTGGATCCTTTGTATTGTTTGTCCAGAGTGAAATCCCCTTTGTTTTTTTTTCTTCAGTGGAGAACTTACAGGTGCTGGAAGTAATTGCTTTGTAAATTCACATATTTGTGACCTTTTTATTGTTTATCATATAAGCACACAATCCTTGAATTCATATTGTTTGGAGTGCAGGAAGCACATTCTATTATTAAGAACTCATTTAGACTATAGAGGAATGACAGTTATAGAGCTCCAGCGATGTTTCCGCTGAGTGCTGTCTGAACTTATATTAAGAAAACATTAAGGGCATTATTGAATGAGCCAGTGACACAAGTGTTGATACTTAGTCATATTATACTGACTTCCACTCTTCTTTAATAATTTAGTTCCCACACCCAAGCCAGTTTTATTCTCACGTTTCAACTCTGCGTTACTCTTCTAACCCTTCGCACAAGCTAATTTTAGTGTCCTACCCTGTGATACGTGACTAAAAGTGTGTTGTCTGTTCTTCATACAATGAAATAAATATAATCGAGGTTTAACATTTACAAGTGACCATTACCTACATGCACTTAAAGCACCCGCAGATATGTACCTTGTTTACACGATGAAACATTTGTTTACAGTGCATGCTGGGGTCCATGAACCTTTGCTGAATCCCTTTCCTTTGGTTCCAGAGAAAATAGCATATATTACATATAGTTCTTAAATATTGTTCAAATTTCTATTTCTAAGAAAGGAGAATACATGTTTTTCTATTGATGAAAAATATACTATCTTTGTATTGTTGTAGCCAAATAATGTTTGTAGTTGACAATCCAACTTCACTTTTTGTAGTGATTGTTACATCTTTGCCCTTACCTGCAAGCCACTTTAAGTATTAATCCAGCTCATCACATATATAAAGTACATTTTGATCGTAACTATTTATTAAAGCTACCTGATCTAAAGGTGTTTTGCACCCTTGAGCTAATGTAATATCTATATATTTTTGTTCAGACAGCAAGTATTCTTGTTATAGAAGAGTCTAAGGCTTCCGGAGTTTACACCTGCGTGGCCACCAACAAAATTGGAAGTGAAAGACGGCACATACGTTATTATGTAACAGGTAAGCTATAGGGCTGAGTCCGAATATAAACCGCTATTTCCCCCCTTTCCTCCCCTCCAGTTACACATGTGTAGTAGTTAGGTGGTCTCTTGTCACACTTTTGCAGTCGAGACCTTCTATTTGCCTCAATTATAATGCAACTTTGGTTGGTTATTACATATGAACAACTTCTGTCTACTAGACAATTGAAGGACTTGTTGGTCAAAGCCTTAAAAATGAATTGCCAAGTTAAAACAAACAAATCGTATCAAAGATATGACTGCAAATCTAGTTAAGAGTTTGCATAAAATAAACAACTACATTCTAATTTGTTAATTTGTAAGTAAGCTTCAGAATTTCTCAAGGGTCAGAAACATCTGGTGCGCTTGGATTTGTTGGTCTATAAGTCCCCCCTGGCAGGATGAGGAACATCCCAACGGGAGTCCAACAGTCTGACTAACCATGATATTCCAAAATTAAATATTCTAATCCCGGTTTTCCGCTTGTTATTGATGTTTTGACTGCTGAATCACAGCGTGGGATGAGACAAAGCCCAGTGGGTGTCCGAGACTATCTGTTTTAACATTGATTTTGAAGTGGAAGACATCCTAAATGTAATTTGGGCCTGAAGGCTCTTGTGGCCGTTTCTCAGATGTCATAACGCATGTACAAAACACTTCAGTCTTCTCAAGTCAAACTGGAGTAACCTATGTGAAGTTTTTTTTTGTTGCTTTATTGGCACGCAGCACGCCTGTGGGTGTGATTGTAATTACCAAGGGTGAAACAGGAACAGAACAACCTTATCTCTCTTGCTTCCCAATGTCACAAAACGCATTTTATTTTGAGATTCCTAGTGGTGCTTGGCAAAGATAAACAACATCTTCCATCAGGAAACCTGGGAGCTATTTCCACAGGAAGTTTCAAATCACTTGAGTAAATAAAACTCTTCCACATTACTGCAGCCGCGCCACCGAACATTACAGTGATTTCAATAAATGGAGCTAGGTATAATAAACCAGGGGCACGCTGTTATACAGTATTTGATTTCAATCCAGAAGGTTCTTAGCTCTTCCCTGAGATCTTGTGCAGAACCGAGAATCATTAACGACGCTAAGGAAACAAAAAAAAGATGAAAGCACACAACATTTACCTCTCAAAAAAATGACCTGATATGGGTCCTTTTGTTAACCATGAGAAATATTTGTATTCATCCATTGTAGAAATGGGAAAAAAATGCAAATGACTTTTAGAGAGGTGTTCCTTTACACCAGATGTTAAATGTCTTCTATGTGGTTTAATGCAATACTTAGTTTCTTCTATCTGGTTTAATGTGGGCCAGAAGTCACTTGTAGAAGGATCTTGGTTTAGATTCTACGTAGGTGTAAGCTTTATTCAAGGACAGGTTAATAGGACAGGGTTTAGGAGCAGAGGCTAAAATTATCCATATTTTCCTCTGATTTAAAGAATCTGGGACAATATATATGCGGTTATTAGTCAATATGTGCTTGTGTACTGTGGAAGCGCATGTCAGAAGTCCACTTGGCTACTGTAATCACTACTTGTCACCAATTTTATTGATGTTTTACATTTTGAGGTTCCTACTGGGTGACTTTTTGAAAATAGTCCATGAGTTTGATAAATTATAAATTTAATAAATTATGTTATCATTATAGCAGTCAATGGGAAGCTCCTGCTTTTTGGACCATTCCATTTATTGTTGTTTTGATAAAACCGCTTCTCAAAATTTTACACAAAGATCAATTTTATACAAAGATCACTTTTTAACATAACTTACATTGTGATTCACAATTCCTTCCCTCTGTGTCAAAGAGTGTAATTTATGCAATATGCATCACAGGTGCATCACACAACTCAATACAAAAATTAATAAGACATGTATGGTTAAGGTAGGACATTGTATTTAAACATGCAACCCTGTAATTTTGTAGATATCATGGAAATATTAAATAACATTAGCATTTTTGGTTATTTGCAGACATACCTAATGGATTTCATGTAAGTTTAAACAAAGAGCCAGCTGAAGGAGAAGACTTAATATTATCATGTTCGGTTAACAAGTACCTGTACACAGATATTAGCTGGACTTTACTCAGGAAGACTGGGAATCGAACAATGCATCACAGCATCAGCAAACAGAGAGATGCCATTACAAGAGAATACTCGACAACTCTGGTGGCGCTCATCAAGAATGCCACTCATGCGGATTCAGGAACCTATTCCTGCAGGGGAAAGAACATATACACAGGGGAAGTAATTCAGCAGGTGAAAGAAATTGTTATCAAAGGGGACAACTGCAATAAAAAAACATCTTTCTCAAGGACCTCTAAATTGAAAAGAAGGAAGAGCAACTGTACAACAGAAAGCACCGTGGCCCATTAAAAGACTCATGGAAACTTACAGCGGTCTCAGAGATTGTGATTAATTATTGAAGGTACTGAATATGCTTCATGGAAGTATTGGAGAAGTGGCAGTGCATGTGTGGATTAGCGAGAGTGAAGCAAAGTAAACTGACCCAGATGAATTGTCATATCTACTACGAGCAGGAGATTCAGTAGCAAGGAACTCCGAGCAACTCATTCTATGAAGGAAAATGTTTCAAGGATCAACCACAATGTTACTCCTGTTCTAAAACCATCTAGTTTTATTTTTATGTTGTTTAAAAAAATGTAGGAATTTATGAATGCACCTAATGGTATTTTCTATAGTTCAGAGATTGAAAACAGACCACTTTTCGGTCCTGGAGATCATTAATCCTACATAGGAGTAATAGAATCTATTTTTGTGTGTGTGTGTATGACATTTGCGAGTGGAAGAAATAAGCTAAATGATACAGAGATAGTTCAGGCACTACAGCTGTGTGGATTACAAATCTCATCACTATACCTGAGAATTTACCAGGATAGGCTACTTAGAGATCTCCTTCTTCTGGGTAGTGGCTTCATGGAGGAGGGTCTAGGCATTTATGGGGATAGACCAGATTTCCATAAGTGTGTGAAAGTGGGTGGGTAGTAGGAAGGGGGAGCGGGCATGGCCAAAAGTAACCAGGAGACCCAAGGCAAGCAGTGCTTCAACCAGAGACCCTGGGTCAAGCCCAAAGAGTACCCAGGTATGCTCATCACACAGTCAGGATGAGAGATGTAGTCCTTAGTAGCTGAAGTTCCAAATGCTGCATATGTCTGGTTAAATCCAGGACCTTTTTGTTGTTACTATAGGCAGCTCCAAATCTGGGTGCAAAGATATAATTTATTGAAAACAAGTCTTGTAAAATGAAAAGTATCATTTTTTTCTCACTTTCTACTTTCTTTACATTTTACCCATTATACCAGTCATTACTAGAAATCCCTCTGATGACATAGGACACCATATATGCATTGTGCTAGAATGTCCCCATCACTAATTATATCAACACCAACCACCAAACACATGTTTAGGTCATTATTTAACATCATTTTGTCCCTTTTCTGAAATCCTGCATGTTACAGGTCAGTATGATAAAAAAAAAACCTACATGATGATGTTTACAGATTACAGTAAGCAGAATATATATAAAAAAACATACCTAATTTGTATACCAAAGGAGCAGCCATTTCATCTTCCCAGTTCCCACCCTCAAAAATATGAATTATTCATCCTCAATATTACATTTTCTTTCCCCTGTTAAGTTACCATATTGTGGCACAACTTTCAGCATTCCTGAAGTAAAATAAATAGAAAAATAGACCTTAGATCATTTAAAAAAATGCCAGAATGCTTAACTTAATGGAATCTGTGAATAAAAGCTTTGCAATGGGCCATTTTGTGCTGTATTCTATGTTAAACGGTAATATGTCCCTTAAACCTTTGAAATGAGATACTCTGGCACACAAAGGGTTAAATGGATATAGTGGCCTCCAACATGAATGTGTACAAGGTATACATTGCATATGTATGTGTGTGTGCGTGTGTATATGTGTTTATATATATATATATATATATAATACACATTTTGCTTGCTATATGTATAAATATGTATGAATGTTTGTATGTGTGAAAGAAAAAAATATTTTATTTGTAAAACTAAACCTTTTGTCTATACAATAAAAATCCAAAGAATATGTGTTCTATATGTAGAATAAAAAAATATAGATTATTAATATTTTAGGAAAATAACAGAATTTTAATAACACTTACATAATGTATGTTTTTATATCTTTACATCCCCGTACTTATGTCAAGATATAATGACACATATATGATTTTTTGTTTATAATGTACATAAACTGCTTTTTTGTGCAATTATACATTATCTCCATTATTATAGTACTGTAAAAAAAAATTAAAATTATATATTTAAAACTGCCTATCCACTTTATGCAAAAATATCATGTACATAGTTTTTGTGTAATATTTAAAAAAAAAAAATGAAAAGAATGTTCTAACATTTTACAGAAGGTGGCAATATGGTGCAAATATGCAACCTGCACTGCTTTACAGGCTTTCGGTGTAAAATGAATCTCAGAGTCTGCGGCGGATATTAACCCCGTAAGGACAATGCGCGGTCCCTAAACCCATTGAAAACAATGCATTTTGAGCCCGTTTGTCATTAAGGGGTTAAATCTAGCAACTTTCACAAATTCTGCGTTTTACAGCTCTCGATACCAAAATAACCCATGCCATGGAATTTACTAATTTACATATGTGTTAGAAAACCACTTTATGTATTTATCATTGGAACAGTCATTTTTACTTCCTGTTCTTAGGATCTGTATAATTTTTCCTCCTTTCTCTTTTTGTTAATTTTCCTCTTCTCCATTGGCGAAAGCTTTAGGCGTTAAGTAATTTCCAGTGATTTTGAATGCAAAAGCAGTAACTATGTAAAAATACATAATTATATGATGAACCATTTTGGTATTGTAGCTGGTAGAATACTGAATGTGTGGGATCATTTGCCCACCATGGTAGCCTTGGGATTAATGCAGTTTAGTAGAATGCTTGTTCTATTGCTGCCTTCTGTAAAAAGGTTCTGGTTTAGTCTGCTGGCCGCCTCTGATGAATATATATGTGTGTGATCATGCCAGATAATCTTTTATTGCCTTTTACTGGAATTCTAGACCTTGTTACAGAAACCCACAATACCACACACTATCTATCTTCTTAGCTACTATTCAGTGGTGCTTATTTTGCTTAATTCTTGGGGGAATGAAAACTAATTTATATATTTCTTTTATTGTGCTCGACTTTGGTATTTCTTACCTAGAGTCAATTGTTAGACCATCAAAGTATTTGTTAAAAAGGGTAAAAATCTAATGGTCTTGATTAAAATGAGTGAACAAGCAGTATAATTATTACACATTCAACTTGAACGTTGAATTGGTAAAGTTAGCTTTTTTTCATTGTAACCTATCCTTGAATGTTTCTTGCAGGGAAAATCAACTTAACATTTAAACCCTAGTACTGAATTCCAGGGAATCTATAAATATCACACGCATAGCTTGTTTTTTTTTTTGGATTGATTTAGTTAGGGCAATGAACCAAAATAAACAACTCTTTAAATAGAATATTTGTGGAAAAGGGACAGGAAGAAAGGGATTGAGAGAAAACAGAAACAAAATGGAATTCTTCAAGAATTGCGGACTTTGGGCATGACTTAATCTTTTTCCCAGTCTTATAAAATAAACAATTTTGTCATCCAGCCATAAAAACATGCAGTATACATTAAAAATATTGAATATTTGCACGTATGTGTTTGGCTTTGTGATCTTACTGACACATTCATTGTTTTTACTGACTTGGTAACGTGGTCATCAAAAGTTCAATGCAGACAGAGCACCAACTAGAGACTTCATACTTTTGTAAGGCTTGTGTTAAAATGCTTGACATACATCATTAGAAAAAATATGTTTCACCGCTAAAATAGGTAGTTCAATGTATGTGAACAATGTTTATAGAAGCAGGTTTATGAAGGTAATTACTATGTTCTTGTTGCTGATGTCATGTGGTGACATAATGTCTTGCATGTTATGGCATAAGATTACATCATCATTTTATAAAGTAATGTTGGCTTCCTAAATCGACGGTGTGGCTTTTATGCATCTTTGGTAATGTAGGTTTATTCCGAATCTCAGTAAATTGCTTAAATGACTTGTGCTTAATATTCATAGTTTAATGTTTGAATGTAACCGATATGCCCCAAAGAAGGTTCATATTGCAACTGTGTATAAACAGGGTTCAACTTCTTTCGTTTATGATGCAAGATGTTTAACTGCACTTTAGAAGGCAGAGCAATTTGTCCACAAATATGTGCTAAGACAGGCGAGTTAGATAAGATAAGAAAAATGCAAATGTATGTGATTAGTACAACTGCCAAAGGTGAGTTCCATACATCCATGGCAGAAAAAAGGCACAGAATGGCATCATCTTGTAATTTAATAAACATTTGTGTATTCCGGCACAATGTTTATTTTGAAATATTATTCTATTTGTAATTTGGTAAACACAAAACACAATGATACCAATAATTATGCCCCAAAATGGGGTTCTAAGGAGCTCAGGAGGTCACAGGTCTCAAACTAAGTTGCAGAGCCACCCATGTTCATCAATTGTTTTGTTTTGTTCAAAATAAAAAAAATGTCACGCACAGATACTTTATCCATGGAGCCTGTTATTTTCCAGTTGCCTTTAATTTAACCAAATCTATCAAAAAGCCAGTTAATTACAAGACCAAACTTACAGTAACTCAGGTGCCCCTAACTTGCCCTAGAAAAGATTATGCAGATATTTTAAATCTGTTGCAAAAGTTTGTGACGTTATTCTTTCTTTAAATACTTGAAATTATTCGCTAAATTATATTTTGCAAGAAAAAGTGAATGCAATTCACATTAAAATAACAAAAAAAAAAAAGATAATTCCACATGAAAAATACTCACTTGGACGCTACTAACTTCAGTGACCCACACAAATACACTGTGAACTGGAAGGAATCTTTCCATTAAATTAATGTAGGTGTTTATATTCATTACACATAAATTCATAAACCAATATAACTTATTTAATTTCAAGTGTCAGAATCTTATTTATAGTAACAACAGTCTAAAATATATTAACATATAAAAAAATAAATATTAAATATACTTACGGGATCTTTTTTATTGCAATACAACATTTATTGGTATTTGATTAGTGAAATATATTTTGTATATATTTTAAGGTTTCATTTGAATTAATATTGAATATTGTATTAACAGTTTATACAAATGTCCCTATTTTTGCAAATGTTTGTTATTTTGACATACTTATTGGTTTTGTAATCTGACTTCATTAAGAATAAATTTGAAATGTAATGAAAAAATCCTGTGCTTTTGTGTAACTTGTCGGGGTGTTCACTATTCAAGGCTCTTTGAACAATGGCTTCTGTATTCTTAGTGACTCAGTATTAGAGTATAGTTGTTTTGTTCCTTTGAAAAAGACATCACATAAAATGACCAGAATAGAAAAAACAAACATGTGTGAAGTTATACAAAGATACAATATGACAACAACATCTTCTGATTGAGAACCCAGTAAGCAGTTTCCTCTTCCAGATTTCTAGACTAAGGTCCCATGACAATGTTGGCCTTTCACGTGGGAATTGTTTTGTCAAATGCGGAGGGTAAACAATAGCATTTCCTTCTAATACTAGACTTTTCAGGCTAAAAATGTTGGGAAACAATCAATAACCTGGAAGTTGTCAGATTAAAATGAATGATATTTACAAGTATTTCACCTATAATGTTGTAGATCACTTTTTGTATAGTTCCCAGGTTTTGACTAGACAATAGCCCAAACTTAGCTTATTGTGTCTCAGGAAGCATATATATAATGGATATGGTTTTTATGTGAAAACCATTTTCTTGAAAATTGCTTAAAATAATTGTAATAATGTTTAGTATGAAACTTTGATATTTTAAGGTGCCTGAACCTTAATTCAAGAGACCTCCTGGAAGGTCACATCCTAGTTAAGTGGGATGTTTACTACCATTTTTGCAAGGTTACAAAATACATCACTATGCTTCATCTTTAAGGCCACTGACAGAACGCCATTAAAACGTGTTCAATTATTAAACATAGAAACATGGCTGTTAAAGGCAGATGAAACCCATTTAGCCAATCTAGTCTGTCATTCACCCCTTTTTGCTGTACACATTTTAGTCGGTCCTTGATCTCGTCTTATATTGAGGTATGCCCATCCCATGCATGTTTAAATTCCCTAAATGTATTCATCTCTACTTCTTCTGTTGCAAAGCTGTTCTGCATGCCCACCACCATCTCAGAAAGATAAAACATCATTACATTACATTTAAGCCACTGACTCTAGATTTCTTCACATTTGAGGTTTGTTGTGACGCTCTTATATACATCCCCTGGCCCTGCTAATACCTTTCTTGACCACTTCTCCTCATGGGTTCTCCTCCAATAAACCCCCTGTTCTTTCTTAAATGCCTTTATGTAGTTAAATGTCTCAAATGATGTCATTCTTTATGACCTTCCTTCTCTTACTTGATAATTCTTTGTGGGATGTGGCATTGAATCACAATAACATATCTCACGTTATAATGTCATCGGACTACATCGTCAAGATGGGCTTTGGATACTCCTGGAGTCTACAGTGGTGAGCAAGGTAAGGAAGATATCATCTGGAGAGATCATTCTGTTGCCCTTCAAAAATAGAACCTAGTTCTTAATAAAACAGCTCATCAGTCTCCTGAGATACAAATAGCAAATGTTCCTTGTTAATATTTCTGAAAATGTTTTACAGAGGTCTCAGTTAGGATATGTCCTGATCTATTTTTGGGGACATGAATAATCCTCAGTAAATGCATCTGGTCACGTCTTGACGCTGAGCGAGTTTGCATCATAGTCTCGGTTATGGGAATCTGTGTGAAACATCTGTGGAATTGTAATGGAATTCAGAAAGAAAATAACAAATTAAGTCCAAGCATCCCAAAAAGCTTTATAAAGGACATGAAGCGCTGTATTTGAATCTGTGACTGTCTGAACTATATCAGGGCATCTGACCAATAATAAAATTAGAATAAAAATGCGACTGAAAATATTTTTAATTAATATTGCTTAGAAGAATCAATTGAAAGGAACGTTCTCGCTATTAAGCTTGTTTTGTCTGCCTTCTTTATCTTTCAACTCATGTAGCTTTGTTACAAAAGGAGTACGGAATAAAAAAAGTAATGCTAATTGCTGATAATAAAATAATAATAAAATATTAAAATAAAAATGAATTGCTTATTATGAAATAGCCAAGAAAAACTTCCAGCAGGTGAAGCAAACGGAACAAAATCCAAGATCAGAGGCCATGAGGAGTGACTGTCCACTTCAAAATGAAAAACTTTATTCATCACTGTAACGAAGGTCAAAAGCATGACTGGTTTATGTAATGAGGATTGTTACGCCGCCTGTCGTGTTTCATACACCAGGTGCTGTGCAAAAGTCTTCTGTGTTCCTGAGCGCCTGTGATGAGTCTATGGAATACCGGTTATTTAAACTACCCGAGTTGCTTTTTCACCTATGCTACAGCGATGAATAAAGTTCCACGAGTCGGTCTGTAACTCCTTGTGGAGATCTATGCTCTAGGAGAATACCAAATTACCAAAAACGTACAAACTGACAATATAAAAAATTAACAATAACATGAACACACCTAAAACATACGGGTAGAGAAGGAGAAAAAGGCCCTGCTCTGGCAAGCTTACTATCTTCTGAGCAGGGTGCAGTTGGCACCTTCTGGCATGGTGGGTAGATTCAACTGAATGGTCCCCATTCCACCCCAGTAATAAACATATACACAAGAAGACACTTGGTCTGGTTCCATAGTGAGCATAGCTTAATGTCTATCTCATGCATGTTTAAATTCCCTCACTGTATTAGTCTCCACCACTTCTGCTGGGAGACTGTTCCATTTATTTATCTACTAATCTTTCAGTAAAATATAACTTCCTTACATTACATCTAGGCCTCTGACCTTCTAGTTTTAGACTGTGGCCTCTTGTTTTTTCCTCATTTCAAATAAGTTTGCCTCCTGTACTTTCTTACATTTCTTATATCCTCTTAGAGAGGGGATCTCCAGGACTGTATGCAATACTGTAGGTGAGGCCTGACCTGTAACCTGTAACGCCTCTCGCTATACAACCCAGCATCCTGCTTGCTTTTTCAACACTTTATTGCATTGTCTGATTAGCTTTAAGCAATAAGAAATAATTACTCCTAAGTCCCTCTCTTCCGTTGTTGCTGACAGAACTATATTCTGCCTTGGAATTTTTATGCCCCAAGTGCATTATTTTTCATTTATCAATATTTAACTACTGCTGTCACACTCTTTAATTACTATATTTGCTCGATTATAAGACAAGCTTTTTTTCAGAGCTGAAAAAATACCCCTTGTCTTATAATCAGAGTCATCTTATAATCAGACCTCAAATAGGTCTCACTATGAGACTAAAATCCAGATCCCCGCAGACCTGGATCCTCCTGTGTTATGCCCCCCCCCCAAACTTACAGGTGCTTCTGACTCCCAGGTGTGTAGCCGGGGCAGCGTGTAGACCTCTACGCGATTTGCGTAGACAACTTCCGCTGCAGCCGGAAGGAGGTGCGGTTAGCAGCGGGGGTTCTCTGCGTCCATCGCGCAGACTTTTCCCGGCTGTCAGAGATCAGAGTTCCCCTCACCAGGGAATTCTCTCTGACAGTCAGAGGGTGTATGCGCGATGGACGCAGACAACCCCCGCTGCTAACCGCACCTCCTTCCGCCTGCAGCGGATGTTGCCTACGCGAATCTCGTAGACGTCTACCTGCTGCCCCGACTACACAACAGGGAGTCAGAAGCACCTGTAAGTTGGGGGGCATAAGACAGGAGGATCCAGGTCCCCTGCAGCGTAGGTTTTATTTGCAAAGGGCAAAGGACAAAGTTAGACTTGGGGCTTTATTGCAGATAGAAAATGTTTAGAGTTGATGAGTCAAACAGATTAATTCAACTTCTTTTAAATTCAACTTCTTTTGTGACGTGACTTGCACACCGACAAATCTTTAGAAGAAGCATGAATTGGTAGCGCCAGTTTATTTTATTTTCTATGGGCTTTCCTCAGTAGTCAACTCGAATTTGCTCTGCAATGCGTCATAAAAGTTTATTATTATTTGTTTCCACTCCCGCAAACATTCCTTTGTACATCATAACACTGTGTCTAATAGCATTCTCCATAGATGGGAAAGATATCAGCACAATTCCAATGAACATAATTAAAATACTCCCACTCCATGTATTAGTCAAATAAATATTTTTTAAACAATTGTTTTCTTTTCCAAGTACTGCATGATTTCAGGAATCCCATTATTTGTGGTCAAAAATTCCTAGTGATTGACTACCTAACTTTAACTATCAAACTTCTACTTAGCGGTAGGATGTAAAACTAATGTGGATTTCCAAAAAATAAATATAAATTAGGATGCTTGTACATAGTACTATATTTTATCTAAGTATCGGCTGCAGATATTATAGAAAATATCTAATCTAAGTCTCTTTTCAAGAAATTGATGTTGATATTTTTCCCAATCCCTTTTTTTTACCACTTGACTGCCAAGGACCAAGATATTTTTTCACCAAATTTTTACTATAGTTTTTACATATTGTGGTAAAACATTCCCCCAAACACCCCAAAACATATTTTGTTCAAATACCTTTTCATTTCCATCGCCACCAAGTACCATGTCCACAATCCTTTTATTGCTATTCTCCATTTCCACTATTATCAATAGAATTTTTCCATCTCGACCACCACATTATATTTTTATTACTCCTCTCATTCTAGGCACATTTAACTTAACCCTGCCACTTATCCTGCCCTCCTTTTACCATTGATGTCTGCAATGCACGGATTGTGTGTAACAAACTAACAGCCATACTTTGCCACTTCACCTCTAGTTCTCTACTCCTTCTCTCTCTAACTAAGCTTGTGAGCAGGGCTCTCTCCACCAAATGTATCGGTTTGTCTTAGTCTGTCAATGCTTGTCTTGTCATATCCGTTGAATTTATGTATTATATTAAGCGCGGCGTAAACTGTTGGCGCTATATAAATAAAAGATAATAATAATAACTTGGTTAACCTCATTTAACGCTGCCTTTCCTGCTTCTGTCTCCTATGGTGGCCACCACCTCACTTACACTCCCAGACCTGATCACAGGAATAGTGGTGGTGTAGGCTTTCTATTCTCCCTAATGTGCACCTTTTAACCCATTCCTTCTGCTACATTACCCTTGCTCTTCTCATTTGAGGTTCATGCTATCCTGCTATTTAATCCCAGAAGACACCCCTTTGAGCCCCTTGGCTTCGAAATTCCTATTCATTACCTCCTCTTTTGATCTCATGCTGCATACTAACTCCCCTGCTCATGATGATGGTCGCACCCTGAACCTTATTTTCTCCTTTCCTGCTTTCTCACCTTGCCTTATGTATTCCCAACAACCTTGCTAACCAGAGACTTTTAGCTCTCTGTTATCTTCATAAATTCTCATTCGGTTTACTTCCCTCAACTCCCCCAACTTAACCATGTCATGTCATAACCTTGCTACCTCTCTCTACAACGCCACCCTCACATCTGCTCTTGAGGATGTAGCCTCAACTACAACTCGCTCTTCATGACACTCACGTTTATAACCCTCGCACACAACCCCAACTCAACACCTTTGAAGCTATTCCTCCACTGCTGAACATAGTTGTTGGAAGTCTTATGCTTTGTCTGATTTCCTGCAGTTTAAATTAATGCTACGTTCCTACTACTCTGCTCTCACCTTTGCTAAGGAAACCTACTTCACCTACCTAATCTCTTCCCTGTCTTCTAACCCTTAATGCCTATTCAGTACTTTCAATTGCTTCCTTTGCCCTATCACAACTACCCCTTCCACTAACCTTACTGTCTCTGGCTTTGCCACATACTTAATACATACAATAATCAAATTGCAACTATCAGATGTTAAATATCTACACAGTCCTCCTGCTACTTTTGCCCTCCCTCTGACTTTGCACCCATACGCTGAACTCTCCTTCCACTTCTTCATGAAACCAATTCTCTCGTCCTTGAAGATGAGGTTCTTGCTCTTCTGGGTTCCTCTTGTCTAACCACATATCCCCTGGAACCTTTCCCTTCTCATCCTATGCAGTCTCTCTCATCTACTCGTGTCCCTACACTTGCTCATATCTTCAACCTTTCTCTCTCTACTGGATCTGTCACATTCTCCTGGAAGCATGCGTTGTTACCTGGCATTGTTGGTGGGTCCAGCGGTCGTGAGGTAGGCTGCGTCGGTTGTTGGTTTTGCGCTTCCACATGCTCGTGGGGGAGAGCCCTCGTCAAAAGCATAATGGGGTAATAGTATCCCCCTTGAAGCAATATCACACCAAAAATGCTTCCACCTGTGGGGGAGAGGAGTGTCTACCTGCAGCACTATATAAGCCCAAGTTATTCTCAGGCCAGTGCTTGATTGTCTTCCAAGCTGTAGTGTGAGCTCCATGCCTACACCATTTCCCCTGCCTCTGCTAGCTGTGCGGCTGCCTTATTACCTCACTTGTCTCCTTGCTACCCACTCCCGCTTGTTTAATTGACTACCCCGCTTGTCTCCTGGCTACCGACCTCAAGTATATTGTTATTATTTTAGCCATTTTTTTAATTGTAATTATTTCTTTCTACTTTTTTAGCACTGACCTCGCCTTTTTGCTTCTATTAGCTTGTGTAACTAACTGCCTTGCCTCGCTAACTCGATGTCTACATAATTCCCAAAACTCAATCTCCCCAAAACCAAACTTTTCTAACCCCTCTACCATCTTCATTTAGCTCACCTTTCCTAGTACTATTTCTTTAATACTTTAATACTTATAAACTCCTTCTAGATGGTAAGCTCATTTGAGCAAGGTCTTCCTCACCTCTACATTTCTGTAACTCAAAGTGTTATGTCCTTTTTACCCATTATACAGTGCTCGGAATATGATAACACTATAGAAAACAATAAATAATAGCAACATCACTGTGCTTTGAGGTAAAACCCACATTTGGGCCTTGTGTTATTTTGCAGGTGTTATTTTGAAGATTCTAACTGTCCAACTAGATAGCTAATACTGTTGCTCAGTTAGTGGTCTGAGTGGGAGCTGGAACTTTGTCTTGGTTTATACTTTGTTTGTATAAAATAAAGGCACCTGGATTTTATTCATTATTATTATTTATTATTTTATATTATCATATTCCGTAGCACTGTATGGTTTACTTATCTTTTGTCGTGAAAGCCCCATAAGCAGCCTGCCTGTGCCCCCTCTGCCCCTTAAATGCCTGCCTGTGCCACCTCTGCCCCTTAACCAGTCTGCCTGAGCCACCTCTGCTCCTTAAACAGCCTGAGTGTACCATCTCTGCCCCTAAACTGCCTGCCTGTGTCAACTCCATCCCCATTAACAGCCTTCCTGTGCCATCTCTACCCCTTAAAAAAAGCATTTACACTATTATATCATTGATTAAACAAGGTCATTATGTATAGTGGATAAAAAAGCATAATACACCCCTAATTGAAAGAAAAAAAACATAAGCACACTTTTAAAATGACATCATAAAGCCTCTGATGGATGATTCTCTGCCTGCCATTGTTTCAAAGTGCAATGTGTTTTGTGAACATCTAACAAATATATTTTTATCTTCTCCCTTATTATCCAAGTTGTTTATAGATATCTTGATCAGCATTTTTGAAGTCGTCTTGTGTATGTGTGCCCGACCTACAGCATCTCACTCTATCATGCCAAGTAATCAAATAACTTGCATAAAAGATCTGAAAAAAATAAATGATTTACGGACACATCAGGAAGGAAGCTGTCTGCTGTCTATTTCCCCCCACTGAAAAGTTTTTCAGTGTTGTACCCTAGATAAAAGATTGTTATTTTAACGGCATATAATGATTGGTTGTTAGTGTATAATGGCATCTTAAGATAATAGTTTGTGCCAACGATTTAATAATGTATACATCCGAGCCAAAATTGATAGGCTTTGTGATGGCACGCGTACATTTAAATCTAAATTATCCTGCCATTCTTCAAGAGGGTGTGTGCATTAACACTGAATTCCTTTGTGTCATTTTTCATCAACCGACTTGGAAGACGATCATAGATGTTGTTTGAAAATGTCCTCATTATCCTGGGAGTACCAATGTGGATGACCAGTATCCACCTGTTTGAGGTTTCATGGCCAAACATCTTGTATCCGGAGAATGATACGTACTGAAATGGGTCTCATGCAGTAATCTAATGGTACGGAAAGCTGACCCCTAACTGGGTCATGTGATTGTCTCTCATGCTTCACTTGTCCTTTCATCCTGTCTCTAATTCCCATAATGTCACCCCTCTCCCCAGTGGGAATCGCTTTATGATCTACAAAAAGGAGCTATAGAAAAGAAATACGAGGAGGATGCTGGAATGACTCATGGAATAGACATATCCTCTCTTGTACCAAACATGAGCAGATGGTAAGATGTGGGAACAGAGACAATAAAATGCAGTATAATGTACAACAATGTATTAATGAAAAACATCAGATTTCATCAGGTTAAAAATATGTTTAACAAATATTTTGCTTTAAACTGTTTTTACATAATATAATGTTTTCAGGCAGATCCATATTAGCTATTTGTATGTGTTCTATTTCTGTTATCTTAGCCCAATCTATCAGACAAAACCCTTACTCCTTATCATGCAGCTTTTGGTAAACAATACAGTGGCTCATTGTTAGGCACCCAGGCCGACATTCTGACTTCATTTGCATTGCCATAAAGAATCATCTCAGTGCAGTGAATGCACAGGGAAAGTCAACCAAAACATCACATGACTGTGACAGCCTGGTCTGAACTTATGGGAAGCTTATTGGAACAAAGTAGATCAAACCAAATGTTTGTCGATGCTGTGGTTGAAAAATATTTGTTTCCATGGGACTTCAGATTTAGCAAATACATTGTGGACCTTCGGGGATATTTCCAAACCAAACATTTCTCTCCTGAGCAGTTGATGGCAGTAGTGTGTCTTGCTAATATCAATCTCCAATTCATTTTGCAACAAGCATGAAACATATAAGGATAACAATCATTCCCTTATAAATGAAATCAAGAAAACCCAAAAAGACTTCTGCCTTAAATAGGAGCAAAACACTGCTCCTGTGTGTAAGTGTCCTTTTTGGCGTTCTTCCAGCGTTAGAATGTTGTGTCTCTCCCCACAACCACCATAACGAGATTTCAGTGTAATTGCAGCACCTTAACATACAGTTTAACCCCTTAATGACAAAGCCCGTATATGTGCGGGCTCAAAATGCATTGTTTTCAATGGGTTTAGGGACCGCCCATTGTCCTTAAGGGGTTAAAGTTGGTTGATTACATTACTCATGGTGTGAACCCCAGTTATATGGAATACGCTTTTATACACCAATTTTGCTTTTTTTTCTACAGTGCCATAAAGAAAAAATCCAGAATGAATAAACTGAAAGTGCATCTTCAAGTATTTGGGGATCTTTAATTGTCCTGTAATTGACAAACGTTTATTTTCCTACATTTAAAGCAAGGTTCTGCTAGATTGGAGAAGAGCAAATCTGATGCCAATATTTTTTTTTTTAAAAAGCAAAATATACCCTGGGAAATATAGAACATAAGCCTTGCACAATATTGTTAATAGGAATCAACATGGTTTTATATGTACTAGATCATGTCAAAAATTTCCGCTTGCTTCTTATGAAACCAAAAGGCACAAGGTAGATGTGGGCTGCTTGGTCACTTTTTAAATTAAGGGGTTTTAGACAAAATGCTTGTCTTAAAAGACACAATCCAGCAGGCTGTTGTTTTTTTACTTTCTTTGGAGATGACACTAAATTGAGGTTATGAGGTCATTAAATCAGAATTTAATGTAATCTCTCTCCTAAGAGATTTGTACAAAACAGATAAATGGCAGATGTGTTTCAACATCGAAAAGACTGTAAAGTTTTTAATGTCTGAAGAAGAAAAACAAGCATGGTAGGGCTCTTGGTACCTGGGGCAGGGATGGAGGTCCAACCACTTGCTGGTGACACATCTGCTTCTAAAAGTATAAGGAAGTATAAGGGTGTCCTGGAGCATTGCTCCTGGGCAGCTGAACGTGCGCCCCTCACTTTATGGCACCCGGGGCAGCTACTCTTCTCACCCCATGGAAGTAATAGCCCTGAAGCGTGCTAATTTTGAGTCTGATGGCTTTATATTGGGGAAATCCTCTACAGATAAATTCTGGGAGTCAATATTAGACATTTCAGCCGTGCACAATTTGCTGCACAAGCTAAAAGGTTATTGTGTATTAAAAAAGGTATGAAGCGTGATATCCCCTCGTTAAAATGCAGTATGATTTGCGGGGGGGGGGGTTCAGAGACTGAGAATTAATCAAACGAATGGAAAATACGCAATCAGCTATGAAGACGAACTTTACAAATTGGAAAGGTGATGATATAATTATCACAAGGATATTCAAGAATAATACACGGTCTGTCTAGGGATCTTTTCATTTATAGAACTTTACAGACCTGTGGGTACAATTTTCAATATTTTCAATAATTATTGAAAGCATATTCTTTGTTTCTTGACAATACTTATTGCACTTATATTCTATCTAATTAATCTTAGGCTAATATAGGCTATTCTTAGACTATAAGGCTAGGTACAGTACTCAGTTCTCAATAGCAGAGAAAAGAGTTTGTGTTTGTTATATAAAAAATAATATGTGCAACAAAAAAATAATACGTGCAAAGATACCCTTCCAGCGAGAGTTCCTACACAAAGTATCAAAAAGGCTCATATATAAAAGAAAGGGATACATTTATGGTGTAGTATATCAAAGTAGGTCTCAAAATCACTAATAAGCAAATCGGACCCTTACAATTCAAAGGGCATAAATATGCTCAAATATAGAGTATGATGTTCTCCTTAGGAGTTTCTTGATCCCACACCGGTACTTGTAGATAAAGAAGGTAGGCAGAGGAGTGGAGTAGGAAAAAAACGATAATTTTAATGTATAAAAGAAAGGCAAACTTGGTGTCCTCCGTTTCGGATGTGCAGAGTCCAGACTTCAAACTTTGTTGCAGCGCTACCACGAAGAGGCACCGTCTTAGTCCTCTGATCCACTTCTGTAATTCTAACTCGCAATTACGGAAGTGGATTAGAGGACTAAGACGGCGTCTCTACAATATTCCTCTTTACACATGTATTCTTGGCTACTGCTATCCTACCGTGCAGAATGATTCTACCTTCAGCTTGGCTGGAGATCCAGCAATAATCAGACCATTAATGATCGTGCGGTATCAGTGACCAAGCCCCATATTAAGGGTTGAATGGGTGAGGCGAATGAAACGTGTCCTCTTTCTTATCATAGTTAAACAGTATTAAAGCCCAGCCATTTTCTCTTGGTTTAGTGACACTGTATTCCAGGTAGGTCTCATCTCTCATGGGGCACCTTGAGGTGGCTGGTGAGCTTATCTGCTTTGGCCAAAATACAGCTCTAAAGCTTCATGTTTATGAATTCTTTGTTTCTAAGACTGAAAAATTAGTTTACCTAATACAAACCACTTCTGGCCTGAAAAACAACCGTCACGATAAATATATGAAAAAGATACTAAAAAAGTAGTCCTGAAGCTTCTTCTCTCTAAATGATCATGAGTTTGTACGCATGTGAACACCTGCAAAAATATTGTATCTTGCACCGAGGGTTCTGACTATTGCACATTTACATTTTTTAAATAATATCTTGTTTTAGACTATAGGATACTGTATGATGATCAGAAATATCCTCGCTTTAATTCCAGTATCTCTCCACTGATGGTATTTAATGATCAATCAGTTAAAACAATAAAATGCACCAGTGAAGCTCTTTCTGTTATTTTCCATTGTTTGCTATCCATTCAATTACAATAATTATTCATTATAAAACATACAACTGTATGTTTGGCTATAATAATTTGCCAATGGAGTTTCACCTTAAAGGTTAAGGAATGGTCAACTCCAACATAAAAGGGAAAGCAGTAAATTCAAAGGATAAACACAATATTAATTTCCTTGTGACAGCAAAATGGTTCTGAACACATGTTTAGCATTTGTGAAAATCCCAGCATTGTGTTAGGTCTTGGGTCTTATATTGTCTGCAAAGAAAACCTACAAAAGTGAATTTTTAATGAATGAGTCACTCAGCATGAAGCATAACATTGCAATGTCTAGACATCAACTTGGTGGCTTTGATGATCCTCAAGAGATTGTCTCCTGGTTCCCCTTATGTAGAGCTGTGTAGTGCACTGTGTACATTGCCAGTAGGTGGTTACAGATGACAATAATTATTAACATATGTAGGAAAATTATAGGAGCATTCTCATTTGTGTTTTTAAAGACAAAAAACACACATTTTTGTGTTAGCTCGGTGATCCGAAATAACTGATTACTGTAGTATGTAATAATATTGGCTGGACTGACATCCATGGACATGTTACCATGTTAAATGATAAAATGTCAATATTAGAAATATCGTAAGATGTCTAAATGATAATGTATGTCTTTTTGCAGATGATACAAAGGTCTACAACAGAGTAGATATTCCTGGTAGAAAAAGCCAAATGACAAATGAGTTAAGTAAATTAGAAGAATGGTCGAGTGTAGCCACTGCAGTTTAATGTTGATAAAATTATACATTTGGGATGTAGAAATTGAGGCATTGAGGACAATGTTCTGCCAACGACAATGGACTTCGAGAGTTTATTTGGAATCATGCAAACTTTAATTTTAACAAATGTTACCTTATTCTTCCACTGAAAAAGATTAAGGACCCCCAAGGAAACAAACAAAAACAAATGAGAAGGCACAGAATATTTGTTATCCATTCATTAATGTATTTGTCTGTTTGGGTAACTTTACCCTTCCTTTCCTTATCTCAATCATATGGAACCTCGACCAGATTTTCTGGGAGCAACAGTTAATCCAACAGTTAATTTCCACTTACTGGAGTCATACAATGTAAGGTAATTGGCTGTTGAGCGAATGGTCAAGGAAACCAAATTCATTGTCTGAAAATGAATGCGGCAAAAATTAAAAATGCTTCCGAAATGATTTTGGTCACCGTGCACAAGTCTACTTGGGAATAATTATTTCTCATAAACTTGCCAGTGAATAGTGAACGAGGGAGTTAAAACCGCAACTCTGCTGCTAACCCCCCGATCAATGTGTAAACTAATGGCAGAAAACAAAATTAGGGTATATAAATAATAAAACAATTACTGTCTAAATCCCTTAGCCTGCTACCAAAGTAGATATCAATGGGTCACAAAGTCCTACAAAAAGAATTGGTAAAGCCTCCTCAATTAAACGCACTTAAAACAAGTGTTTTTAGGTCATTTGAAATCTCGTCGGGTACAGATTTATTATGTGTTGTGTAATTTTCTCACACCAAAGGAAGCACAGGCAACACCAGGTAAAGTGTCATTTTTTGACTGAAACACACAAAACTTGATGCGTAAGGAGGAATACATCAACAATCACATATAGGTGGGTAAGTAATATTATCATAATGTTGAATAGAAAAAAATGATTCAATATTATTTCAGTTCTCTAACACTTGAAGTTAAATTGTATTTGTATAGTATACTTTGTAATGTCTAGACAAAAAATTACTTGCATAAAGATTGATTACAATTTAAATATAGTTTAAAAGCATGATTGCTGTTTTTGCATGCATCACATTAAACATAATCACATTGTTTGAAATGTAATCAGAAAATAATTTCTTTCTTCCATTTATCAAGTAATTATCCTTTTGGCTTCAGCAGAAGACTTTTAAATGTATTTCCAACCTCTGTTTGAACTATATTGCAAATTTAAAGGGACAATAATAATAATTTCAACTTTAACTGCATTTTTCTTCTGAAAATGAATGTTAAGTATAGGGTCCTGCCCTGACCTGCTTGGGTCTGCAAGCCACAACAAACTCAGAAACTTTAAAGAAGCTGTTTCAATTTCTATGGCAACAACCATGTTGAATGTTCCTGGTGCAAATTAGTAATGAGGTAAAATAATGAAATAACTTATGGTTTTGCATGCGACAGCAGGGCTATACCTTCCATGGGGCAAGTGAGGCAGCGGCCCATGGAGACACAAGGTGGAGGATGTCCTTCAGCCACCTATCTAGCTATGATAGTTCTCATGGACATCTGTGATGGTGCTTGCTGGGGATTTCATGTGTTTTGGACCAATCCAGTTTGGTTTTTGGCATAGCTCAGTCAGCCAAACTTAAAGTCTGGCTTGGCGACAGCTTAGTTTTTGCCGTCCCACAAACTACCATTTGATATTTGCTCTTAGTTGAGTCCGCCCAAATGTTATCTGCCCGCTAAAGACCAATTACCATTTGGAGAGTAAATTCTATTGTATACATGGACCAAACAACTCTATAAATCCAACCCATTGTTCTGTAGATGTCCGATTTATGAACGGCTCTTCTTGTTTTCACTTGATACTCATACTGCTGTGTCCAATGTTCAGAAGTACGTGAAACAAAATGTAATTGTATGTTTCTATTCTTACCTTGGACTGTTATGTCTGAACATTCATCCCGTTAGAAACCTCTGTTCACAGATGCTTACAGGGAAACGCTCACAGTCGGTTTAAAACATGCTTTGTTTGGGGCCCACTTCCCTGTTGTTACTGAATCTAAATATAACAGTAGATTGTATAGGGAATACTCCATGTCTGGTGACTGACACACAATAAATAGTTTGTGGTTACGTGACAGCTATAAATGGTATGGCTTAAATTAGTAAATTTATAAATCATTTTTTTTAAAAACTCAAAGTGAGGGAAACTGAATGCACATGTACAGTACAACCAGTTTTTTACGCTGAGTGGATCCTTCACAAAATACATTTCATGCCAGAATCTGTTACATCCGATCGGAAAGCAGAAAGCCGGTAATACCGGCTTCTGGTCAGGGGGGAGTCCAGGCTGTCAAAGGATGTGTCCCGGTACCGGTACGTCCATAGGGGATTCTTGGGATGCGTTTTTTGGACATACCGGTACGTCCGTAGGGGACTGAAGTGGTTAAACCGTTTTAAACACAAATTTAAGGAGTTTTAGATTGAGACTGGAGAAATGTACACTGCTCCAAAAATTAAAGGGAACACTAAGATTACACATCCTAGCTCTGAATGAATGAACTAATCGTATGAAATACTTTCGTCTTTACATAGTTGAATGTGCTGACAACAAAATCACACAAAAATTCTCAATGGAAATCAAATTTATCAACCCATGGAGGTCTGGATATGGACTAAAGCATCCACCAACTCCTGGACAGTCTGTGGTGCAACGTGGCGTTGGTGGATGGAGCGAGACATGATGTCCCAGATGTGCTCAATCAGATTCAGGTCTGGTGAACGGGCGGGCCAGTCAATAGCATCAATGCCTTCCTCTTGCAGGAACTGCTGACAGACTCCAGCCACATGAGGTCTAGCATTGTCTTGCATTAGGAGGAACCCAGGGCCAACTGCACCAGTATATGGTCTCACAAGGGGTCTGAGGATCTCATCTCGGTACCTAATGGCAGTCAGGCTACCTCTGGCAAGCACATGGAGGGCTGTGCGGCACCCAAAAGCAATGCCACCCCACACCATTACTGATCCACCGCCAAACTGGTCATGCTGGAGAATGTTGCAGGCAGCAGAACGTTCTCCACGGCGTCTCCAGACTCTGTCACGTCTGTCACATGTGCTCAGTGTGAACCTGCTTTCATCTGTGAAGAGCACAGGGCGCCAGTGGCGAATATGCCAATCCTGGTGTTCTCTGGCAAATGCCAAACGTCCTGCACAGTGTTGGGCTGTAAGCACAACCCCCACCTGTGGACGTCGGGCCCTCATACCACCCTCATGGAGTCTGTTTCTGACTGTTTGAGTGGACACATGCACATTTGTGGCCTGCTGGAGGTCATTTTGCAGGGCTCTGGCAGTGCTCCTCCTGCTCCTCCTTGCACAAAGGCAGGAGTAGCGGTCCTGCTGCTGGGTTGTTGCCCTCCTACGGCCTCCACGTCTCCTGATGTGCTGGCTTGTCTCCTGGTAGCGCCTCTGGACACTACGCTGACAGACACAGCAAACCTTCTTGCCACAGCTCGCATTGATGTGCCATCCTGGATGAGCTGCACTTCCTGAGCCACTTGTGTGGGTTGTAGACTCCGTCTCATGCTACCACTAGAGCGAAAGCACCGCCAGCATTCAAAAGTGACCAAAACATCAGACAGGAAGCATAGGAACTGAGAAGTGGTCTGTGGTCACCACCTGCAGAACCACTCCTTTATTGGAGGTGTCTTGCTAATTGCCTATAATTTCCACCTGTTGTCTGTTCCATTTGAACAACAGCATGTGACATTGATTGTCCATCAGTGTTGCTTCCTGAGTGGACAGTGTGATTTCATATAAGTGTGATTGACTACGAGTTACACTGTGTTGTTTAAGTGTTCCCTTTATTATTTTGAGCAGTGTATATTGGGAAGCATTATGACTTGGAGCTTAATGCCTGAATGCAAGAAGTCATGTTTACCATCAATGTTCAGGGTATATGAGTGGGGGGGGAAGAGCATGGTGACTTCCCGAGATGATCTGGCCAGAGTCACTCCTAGACCAAATGGCACCATAAGCAAAGATGCTTTCCGGTGTCTGCCCAACATGGGAGCGTACAACAGGTATGAATACTTTATGAAAGGATATCCCTCTGCCAAAAAGCTTACCATCTGCAGAATAGTAATGAATGGATGGGCTTACAGATTTAATTGGGAGGAGGTGGTTAAGTGCATTTTACATCAATCCCAACAGTGCATATACAGTCAAGGTTCTTATTGTAATTAAAAGGTCTTGGTTTAGTTTGCATTGGACATTGAGGGGATTTGAAGCTTTGAAAATGTTGGGGGTGTAGGGATTTCCAAGGATACGAAGCAGGATGCGACATTGACAGCACTTAGGTATATTGTAAGATATCGCAGATGAAATATAGAACGGGTGATGAATGCTGATATTAGAGACAAAATATAGGAAGGAAAATGAACAATCAGGGGAAACCGGCAGCTGTGTATGGGTCCCTTATGAGGTTTGTGTTCTGGGCATCTGCCCCTTTTGCCCTGCGATAAAAAGGCAGCACAGTACACTACTAGAAATATTAGACATGCATATAGTAAGTTGATATCGGGAGATTGTACACATTAAAGAATTGAAACTGTCAGAGCAGAACATTTTCTCCCTGTGGTAAGATGTAGAGATTTCTCTATCAAAGTTTGTTTATTAAATTACTTCTTACTGGGACGGTTAATCATAGGATATAAAAAAAACAAAAAAAACCCCACACATGCTGTTACATGATTGAGTATGACCTCAGGCCATCTTAAGGTCACTGGATTCTCTCAACCATTGTGTTGGATAGGAAGCTCAATGAAGTCAGAGAAATATCTGTCATGTAACGCTCATGCTGTGTCCAGAATGTTAACTTACAGTTAGGTTTATGGAATTCTCTAAAACTTACTTTATTCTTTCCAGGTGTTCAGCCTACAACACAAGCAGTAGTTCCAAGTGTGTGCATACCTGAACGAATACACATTAAGTTTTCTCTGCCGTTATATATTAATTTCCCGATTGATGTTTATTAGTTATGGCAGCCTTTGTAGGAATCGGATGAGCAAAAATAAAAATTCCAGGACAGGAAATTTAATATACCGTATTGGCTCAGGTATAGGCCGCACCCTAAAAGTTTGGTGCTTTTTTTAAAGAAAAAGTTTTGTAATAGATATGCTGCCACTCTGTCCTCCCACCCCGACTTACCAGAGCAGTCTTGCGGGGCCGGAGGGGGACATCTACGCAATACACGTATACAACTCCTGGTGCCGGCACTCAGTGGAAGTTGTATACGCATATTGCGTAGATGTCCCCCGCCGGCCCTGCAAGACACCCGGGAGTCTGCTCTGGTAAGTCTTGGGGAGCAGAGGTAAAATGCATCATGCAGACGTTCACCGGCGAGCATAAACAACCTCCGCTGGGGGGGAAAAGGTACGGCCTGTATTCGGGCCAATACGGTATATACTTTTTCTAAGCATTTCCAAAATAATTGGTGGTTTTAAATTTAAATTAAAGTTTAGTTATACCAAAAGCTGTGATTACATACATACACACACTGCTTTAAGTACACCTGTTCAATTGTCAACACAGATCGCTAATCAGCCAACCACATGGCAGCAGCTCAATGCATTTAGGCATGTAGATGTGCCCAAGACATCTTGCTAAAGTTCTAACCAAGCATCATAATGGGGAAGAAAGGGGCGTTAAGAGACTTTGAACGTGGCAGGGTTGTTGGTGCCAGACGGGCTGGTCTGAGTATTTCAGAAACTACTGATCTACTGGGATTTTCCCGCACAGCCATATCTAGGGTTTACAGAGAATGGTCTGAAAAAGGGAAAATATCCAGTGAAAATCCCTTCTTGATTTCAGAGAATGGGCAGAAAGACAACAGTAACTCGAAAAACCAAGATATGGAGAATACCATCTCACAACGAACACATCAAACCTTGAAGCAGATGGGCTACAGCAGCAGAAGACCACAAACGGTGCCACTCCTGTCAGCTAAGAACAGGAAACCAATTCGCACAGGATCATCAAAATTGGAGAATGGAAGACTGGAAGAACGTTGCCTGGTCTGAGGGAGTCTTGATTCTAGCGGTGACATTTAGAAGACCCATCTGCGTGTGATGCAATCATGTCCATATGGACCAAAGTCTCGTGAGGAATGTTTCCAGTAGCTTGTAGAAAGTATGCCACGAAGCATGAAGGACGTTCTGAAGGCAAAAGGGGATCCAACCCAGTACTCGCAAGGTGTACCTAATAAAGTGGCCAGTGAGATATCCATCAGGAAAATGCTGCCTGCAGTATTGTGTTCCTATTCAGAGTAACCATTTTAGAAACTGAGGATTTAAAAGAAAAAAAAAGTTGTCATCAACACTTAATAGTAGACGTCCTTGCATAACTAGTGAAGCAATATGGATAAAAATCCCTCTAGAGGAGCCAAAATGGATCACAAACCTCCAAAGTCATAATCTGGGGCTACACTCCCCAGAGTAATATGCGACCCCTTCTGTCCACAGCAGGATAGATCATCCCCACCTCCTCCACTAAAGAGTCAAAGTGTATCAATAATGTATTTGTTTGCATGAATACAAAGTGTCAAAAGGCCTCAGTGAGGGCAAAAAAAAGTTATATTCTTTATCAAATATGTATGTTGGTCCATTTGATTAGCGACTAAATACTAAAGCAATCTATAGCTTTCTTGTAAAGAAAATCCTTTTCATTTACCATATATAGGAATCACCTGGAGTCTGAATTAAACCCCTGCTTCATTGGGGCAGTTTTCCTACACGGAGGGGGAGCAGCTTTTTGCCATGCTCTCTACCACCCCCCACAAAAAGCTGCCCTGCTAAGTGTTACAGCTTTGGGCACAGTCCGTGTCCCTTGGGCACAGTTCCTGTCCATTGGCTAGAAGGAGCTACAGTCTGTCTCCACCATGTATAGCTTTGCAAGGACATTCCAAGATGAAAGATGCAAGAACAAGTACACAACTTACATCTGGTATTGTTTATTAAAAATACTGCTGTACAAGTGGAAAAGAAAGTAATAAGTAACATTTGGGGGCATGACACAAGAATTCAACATACATGTGCATATAAAAGGAGAGTTGATAATACAGAATGCACTGAAAGGTGGAAAACAAAATTAAGTACCCTTACAGTAATATTTACAGAGCAGAAAATAAAAGTTAAAACATGTACCAAAAATTTAAAAGAGTATCATGATTTTAAACTTTCTTCTGTGCTTTTATTAAAGAATTATGGTGTCCGGGTATTGCCATGTTAATAGGAACATGACAAGGAGACTCCGTTTAACATATTTACATGGATCACACTTTATTAGCACATTTAATGTTTCAACAAACTTGAATTAAAATAGGGTTCTGATAGACCCGCAAAGAGATGGGGATCAAACTGTAAAGGCGTCAAAGTATGACCCAACTCAATAAAAGTGCATGCATGTACTGTATTACCAAATATGAAATTGTTCTTTATATTAAAATTAAATCCTGAGATTAGCATATGGCCAGAAGCAAATAAACTGATCGCAGTATGCAAATGCTTTAAATTCGATAGAGGGCTGAACGCTGCTCAATTAATATTGAGAGCCATGTTGCACGTTGGCCATTTTTGCTTTTACAAAAGCATTGGTCCCCCAGAAAACAAAAAACCCAAGCAACCCAAAACAAAAAAATGTAATATAACGCGAAAGAATCCCCCTTTGTCCTATACAATGCTTGAGAGGTCTTCAATGATTTGTAGCATTATCAGGCCCTTCTAACGGCCATAGTCATGCAAACCCAGGGGGAGTTTAGATGGAGGAGAAAAAAAAAAAAAAAAAAAAAAAAAAAAAAAAAAGCCTGCTTATAAATTAAGCATTTCTTCTACAATACAAGTACTTCAGTTCTGTAGCAGAAAAAAATGCAATATGATTTATAAAAAATAAAAAAAAAACATCTGCTTTCTTTTATAATAAGCTAGTGATAAAAAGACAGTTCTTGCTTGGTTGCTCTTCGGGTTAAACACAGTGTTCCATACATAATAAAACAATATTGTGGCAAGGTCAATTCTGAGGGGCAGATTTTCTTTATTTTTTTGTAATCCTGGTTAAAATGTTATTGGAGCAAAAGCAATTTAAATTCTGCCTTCAGATTCAACTGTTGGCGCCAAACTGAACTCTTCCACATTTGAGGAATGATGTAAAAAAAGAAAAAGCCAAAGCTTTCAAATCCAAAAGGTCTGCACCTCAACTTACTTCACTGGATGGAGACTTGCATAAAAAACAAAAACAAAAACACTTCTCTGCAATCAACATGCCGAGAATCATTAAAATTTAGGTCAGAATTTTTTTAAACACCAAGTCTTCTCTTATCACCAAGCAGCCCCATGGTAAAAGCAGGGGAAAATTGGTATTTTATCATATATAAAATACAGTGCCAATGATGTTATAGACACTAAACTATCGTAAGTCAAATATTTGGCAGTTTTAGATGATTTCTTTTAATCCACTGAATACTGCGCAGAGCTCCTGAACATTTTAAACCAAAACCTACTCAAAATGAGGTTTGTGGCTTTTGCTGTAATTGCAGAAGGCATACCAGATACGCTTTCCCTTTGTAAGCTGAAGCTCTCAATGCAAGGGCTCTAATAAAAAGAAAAAAAATATATATTTATATATAAAAAGGTATTCAGCAGTGTTTCAGTATCCAGTGTAAAGTACAACAACAAAGCTGTTTATTGATGAAAAAGGTTTGTAGATCTTGGCGTAAAAAAATATATATATCATTAATAGGTTGTTGAAACTTATCAGGCAAGCAAGGGAAACTATAGAAAACGTCACAAATGTCAAAAAAAGTTTCACGTCCATGTACAGCTCATTACGGTGTTCAAATGGTGCAGTGTGGCGAGGCCGACCTTGACACTCGAAACATCAGATAATGCATCCTCTTGATTGGTTCCTATATATTTTACAATTCGTTCAACAATTGATAGAACGTGGACAAAAAAAAAATCTAAGAAAGTTAAAAAACTGCAGTTTATGGAAATTGATCCACTTTGTGGTCCTTGTACACAAGTTATATACATAGTATTCTGCAATATTTGTAAAGACAGTGCCCCTGAAATGTCCTTGAAAACGTTTCCCTTAAATGTCCGTTCACGGTGGCGACACTCCGAAGATCATAAAGGCGGAAAAATTAAAAAAAAAAAAAACCCAAAAAACTTAGTGCATACATAAGTAGAGAAAATAAAAGCAAGAACACCATTCACTTGATGGTGTCCTAATATTTAAAATAAAATTTCTTCACAGATAAATCCTCCGTTGGCAGCCATAGCTCAGAGATCAATGAAAACATTCTTCTCTTCCAAGTAACAGTGTACCTGACTTGAGTGCAAGCAGCTTTGCTCATCTCCGGTGTGATTCCATGTGAAATGAGATGAAAATGACTATTTCAGCTGTAGTGCAATTTGCCGTCGGTTTAGTTCTTCATCAATGTCCTGCATGCTTTCAGCAAATACTACAACTGGCCATTTGAGGCTGCCACAAGTTCCTGAAACGTATTTTCAAAGCAGCGTTTAAGATCACTGTATGTAACCACAAGTACACTCTTCTCATCCCTGGAAATGAGGCTTATTTTTTCCGGCACGCCAGCATCTAACTAAAAAAATAAAAAATGTAAAAAGGCAGTTAAAAGAATTCTTACATAAGCTTTGAAATATACCAGGTTGACAGTTAGATGGAAAGCCACACACAAAAAGAGAACCTTTATCGTATATTACCTTGTTAAGACAAGAGACAATGTGACCGAGGTCGATCCATGGAGTTCCTGCTTCTGTCACCTGATGGAAGAGATGATCCCTAAAAAGTTTAAGCAAGTATCTGTCCCCAGTCTCTGACCAGGCAGGGTCTTTCTGAAACCTAGTTTAGGGAAAAGGACAAATCGGTAAATTCTAGCATTCTATTTCATGAAACCAATATCACCGACCGCATGCCGACAGTTTCCCTTGTATTTAACCGTCATGGGGACACATTTTTCCCTGAGGTAGGCCTGACCCATTTTCATGCTTTTGAAACAACTGCATATAGGCTACAACCTTAAAAACTTTTCCTGAAAGATCAAAAAAGCAAGCTATGCTGCTATTCACAGTTGGTACCGACCTAGAAATAAAATTGGATCGCAGATCTGCCCCATTTGGCGCATCCAGTCAGTCCATTTTTTCACCTGCTGTAAACGCTTATAACATTACCCTTAGTCTGGATAGCCATATATCTACACCATGCCTGGCAGGACTTATTTGTGGATATTTGGGCAGCTTGCTATGGACTTTTAAACCTTTGGAATAAAAGTTCTATTTTATACCATGCCCCTGTGCAACACGACTTTCTAACAGGTAATCCCTGCTATGTAAGGGCTCTTATTTGTCGTTTCGTATGAGCCGTTAATGGTTGGGCTCGGTGGTCCACGCCTGCAGCCTGGTTACACATCTGATATATGCGCGCTTCATTCCCTCCTCGCTGTGTAACATAAATATAGGCTTAGTCCCTATACCTATATGACACGCCTGTTTAAATTTCCTTACAGACCATGCAAAACATGATATAGCAGTAAAGCACGCACACACACACACGCACAACCTCCATGAAGGTCACAGTTTACAAATTATCACAAGGTAGGAATACATAGGAAGAGGTTAAATCATTGCTAAAGAAAAATAGTACACAGGGCACACTTTTGTGGGCTACAACTACCACCACTCAGCAATAAGCCTATTTTTCTACAAGTTTTATAGAAATATTTTTAAGTTTGTTCTCATCTCTATTTTAGGTTTGGGGGCACCTGTCACAATCCCCGTCAGTACAATAAATCAGCTGGCATCACTGGTACCATGATGGCCAAAAACCCATGTTATATGCCATTTGCCAGTCAGCAGGCATTACCCCCCCCCCCCCCCCAGAAGCCTCAACGTTTCAAAGTAAATCCAAGGCATTTAGTAGCTGTTGTGTGAGCCCAACTTTGCCTGCAACGCATCTCCTAGGTCGCTGGCACTCAAGGGGTTAATAGTCCACAAATCTACTTTAGACATATTCAAACCCACCACAGACACGCCAGCGTTTCTGGAAATCACTGCTCGAATACAGATGGCTCACTAATGGGTTTGAACTAACCGTCTTACCTGCATCTAAAGCGGTTATTATCCATAGAGATTGTGGTGTGTTTGCAGCACTTCAAGCTGGGGTTACACTCCAGAGACCCTTAAGGTAAGTCTGAAATTGGCTTATTATTCAAAAAATGTCAAAATCAACCCGATGCCTTAAATTTCTCACTTAGGGTCGAAGGAGCTAGTTTTACCAGGACACCGAGGCAGAGGTGTACCAAAATGTTTAGTGACCCTCTCATGGGTAATTTTTATGAGCTAAGTGTGAAGTTTCTTACTCTGGCCTTTCGTTAATAGTTCCCAATTTTGCCAACAGCCTGAACAACCTTCCATTCTGCACCTCCTGCAGGGAAAAATAGAGATAAAATAAGAGGAAAACACCAATTTGCTTGGAAGAATTTTCCCTGCAATAAGTACGTGAAACTTGAGCTACAGCAATTAGATTCAGGGAGCGCGGGCTTTATCTGTAATGGAAAGCTAATACATACCTAAGGTATCTTATTAGGTAATTTGCTTTACCACTACAAGATATATATTCATATTATTCATGGTTGTATCTTGAACCCTGCGCACCTTAATCACTAATACAAGAGAGGGTTTTAGAATAAAAACAGGACTTCTAGTCGTCGTCGTCTTCTTAAAGAACAGACATATTTCGGCAAGTAGGTAGGCCACTGACAAGCTTCCAAATATACAACTACGCTCATCGACTACTACAGCATGTAGAAGTATCAGATCTCTTTCAATCTCTGCCTTTGTATATTAGTCAAACATTTGCATCCGTTAGTCTGCTTAGAAGTCATATGGAATGCTAAACGAAAGGTGCCGTGGACATTTTTTTAATTAAATACAGTACTGTATACAGTAATAGTTTAGCACTGGCTGGTTTTAAGTTTTGCAGGCCTGTAGAGGGACTTGGTATTTAACATGACTATCCCTGAACAACCACCACACTGAGCGTTGTAGCATTGTTTGTATGTGAAATACTAGGTTTTTAAACCAAGAGATTTACATTCAAAAACGGACGAGATTACCTTTGCAAGGTCCTCCTCTATGACATCATTACGCATTTGCGCAGAGTCTAACTGAGTGTAAAACCTGGCACCAATCATTGGCATGATGTCATTCACACTACGCAGCCGGTTTTGGTCAGTCAGCAAGTACCTGTAGATGTTAAATTTTGGAATTATTTGTAGTATTTTCAGCTAAGCCATACAATTCAAACACACAGAATTCTACAGAATGAAAGCAGCCACAAGTTTAGATCTTATACACACACATGTGCATGAATATATTTTATCTATACACACACACACACACAAGTCCTTACAAAATGAGATTTTTTAAGTCTGAAGAGTAGTTTATGGTCACGAGCTCCATTGCTTTTTGAAGATTCTCACGCTGAATTCCTGCCAGAGAATTGCAAGCCAATGCCAAGACAACTTTTCCTAAAGAGATCAGGTCTGCTTGCTGAAAAGAATAGGAGAAAATACTATTTAGTACAAACTGTGGCATGAAAACAGCACCTCGATGCACCGTTTTTTGTTTTTTTTTTTACATGTTTAAAGAATGTATTAAAATACTTCTTTAACATATTTATATATGTATATTATATACTTTAATATATCGCCTTTGTTGGAGTGGCTACATGAGACATTAAACCGCCACTTGAAAAACAAAGGGGAAAAAAAAAAATCTTTCTAAAAGCAGAAGCCATATAATAAAAATAAACAAAAAAATACAACTTACCTGGTACTGGGGGATAAGGGCCACAGGATTCTGACTTCCATCATATGTTAAAACATCAAAAATCCCAACGCAATTCACACGCAGTCTAAAATAAAAATGGCACTTTTAAAAGACAGATCACTAGAGTACTTTAAGGTGATGTGTTACATTTGAAAAATGGTCTATCAAGTTCAACCCTTCTACCTAACCTTCCTATTCTCGATCCAAAAGAAGTAAAAAAAAACCCCCTAATTAAGCTACTTCAAATTCTGCCATCAGGGGGAAAATTCCTTCTCGACTCCAAGAGGCAATTGGATTTCTCCTTGGATCAAGAAGCTTTCTAAGAAAATAGAGGCCCCTTTTGAAGGTATCTAATGTATTGGATAACACCACCTCCCTTGGAAGTGAATTCCATACCTTTATTGTCCTCACTGTTAAGGATCACTTCCGTTGTAGTCTATGAAACCTGCGCTCTTCCAGTCTGAGGGTGACCTCTTGTTCTTTGTATATTTCTGTTAATGAACAGGTCACTGAAGAGCTCTTTATATTGGCCCAGCATATATTTATATAATGTTATCATATCCCCTCTGAGACGCCATTTTTCCAGTGTATATAATTTTAACTTTTTTAGTCTCTCTTCATAACTAGTATCTCCCAATCCCCTTATTAATTTCGTAGCCCTCCTTTGCACTTTTTCTAATTCCATAATGTCCTTTGTAAGGACAGGTGGCCAGAATTGTACCGCATATTCAAGGTGAGGTCTTACCAATGATCTGTAAAGAGGCAAGATAATATCCTCCTCCCTTGAAATCGATACCTCTTTTTATGAATGCCAAAACCTTATTGGCCCTTGCAGCTGCTTGCTGGCATTGCGGACTGTTGTTAAGTCTGCTGTCAACCGTTATTCCTAAGTCCTTCTCACTGGTAGTTTAGATGTAAATGTTATAGGGTCTTCATATAGGCAATAGAAATAGGAAAACCGCTCAAGAATGTTAGCTGACCAGGAATCACATGAGACTGATTGAGGATTTTTATTTTCAGTCTCAGGAGCATTGATAACATATGGCCGAGCACATCAAACTTGAGCCATGCTGTCTATCTAAAAAAAGCAGGATTTTAATAAATCTATGTTTCAAAATAATGTTGGGCTTTTTTTTTCTCCTATAGGGGCATTTGCTAAACAGATGTAGTGAAAGCTATTTTTGTTCAACAGAAACCACCATAAGCGGATAGACTAGGCTAGGTACTGGCCTATCCACAGGCGGAAATAAAATAGCAGGCTGCAATGAACTTGCCAGGGAAGCAAAAATTTTAAAACTACATATTATAAATCAGTATACCATAGAAGAATTGAGAGATAACTGCTGTAGTTCATTTGTATGCATGTGTGTTCAAGGGACATGCTGTTAACCAAGCACTAAGCACATATGATAGGGAAAAACAGACAGCCTTGCTTGACAAACACCCAACATCAAAGCTTTCACGTTTGAGTTAGATCTGTGTCACAGAGATGCTACCTGGTTTTTCCAGTAATGAGAATTTTCGAAGGATCCATGACACGACATGCTAAGCCGGCTGTGTGAATGGTTCGCAGAGCGGAGCTCAACTGGACGATGTAAGCCCAGATTAGGGATTCTGGAAGCAGCCCTGCATGCTGGCGAGGCAGAGGACCATCATGTTGGCCTACAAAAAAAATATATTTTGTAAATTACATGGCATAGTCATAAAGAGACTTTTACAGCCCATGCATTGGCAGTAATACAAGCAAACAGTAACCACAGTGTCCAAAAAAGAATACCCTGGCTAATTCTTCCCTACACTCACTAACTCTCCAATGAGATATATCTCAACAAAAAAAAAAATCAAATAGAATATAAAAAAAATACAGATATAATTACGAGAGGGCTGGTGTAAACATCAGCTATACCACAAACAAAAGAGTACAGTGGATTTCTTTTGTGTGGTAGGCTGCTAATTCAAATTCTTTTTATGGCAATATGGGTTAATTAGGCATACTAACAATAAATTATACAGATGGAAAGAGCGCTAGCACAACTTACCCCACTTTCTTTTAGTGAAATATGCATCAGCGCTTGGGTCATTAAAATGTCTGCTCATCATGGTCTCCCCGCCAGCATGAAAGTCATATGCGAACACAAGGGCTTTAGTAGGGGAATAGAAAAAGGAAACAGAAGTGTCAATAGTGATTAAAACTATCCTCCCAAAAGTTAACATGGGGAGCACTAACTTCTGCTGGTGCATTTTGTACTTTGTAAATCCCAACGCCGTACGTTAAATAATGAAGTCTAACATGTCTATAATGGAGTGAAAGGATAAAGCCAGTGGCCTTTTACATCCAACATACACCAGGAAGGTTTACCAGGGATAACATTTACCGAGGTGGCAGGCTGGCCTTTAAAACTGTTGGCCTGTCTGGAGTTAAGCGACGGCAGTTTGGGGAAATACATTTATCAACTTTAGAAAGTAGCCAAGTATAACTTTATAGGAGTTTTGCTTTAATAAAGTCCACACCGGCTGAGAACTTACAATGTTCTCCAAAAGCTTTGGTTGTAAACACTTCTCGCAAGGATACAACATTTGAATGCTGAACTTTTTTCCACGTGTCAACCAGAGACATACACTTTGTGTTTACAAGACGAAAACCTGCAAGGAAACAAAAAGACGAAACCCAGGAACGTTATCATAAAAATCTTAATGATGTAAAGTGATAAAGTTTTCTGTTAAGACACATTGCAACTTCTACAGTGAAGTATATTTTGAGTCTCATTTTTTTAAAAAAAACTGAAGACATTTTAACCTGCAGAGAGTTTGATGTCATAACCTTTGATATTACATCACTATTCACAGGTGTTTAGATACCTGGAAAGAGACAGCATTAAATGTTAATTCTTCTGAGAGCGGTCATCTGCTAAAATCTTACAGACTCTACCCCCTCCAAATGTTATTGTTTTAGTGTACTTCACATAAGCACTTTAGTAAAAAAGACTGAAGCAATGTACTTCCACACAACAGTCTAGCTAAAAGTACAGAGGAAATATAGTCTTGGCCATTGGAGATAGAGTAACATGTAGGTCGTTACTGTGAACTGATATTCTACTCACCATGCACCCTGCGCAGGCAGTACGGCAGATCATCCTTGCCATTTACCGCTTTGTAGCATGATGTGATGTACCCAAAGTTGCTTGACTTGTGGATTCTGTTTGGAGGTGGCAGCGGCTCCAGAGGAAAGAGGCTGTGGTAGCTATCAACCTCTGCAGGCACTGCTATGCAACATACAGCAAGCATGAGTTACCCATTAGGGAGGAGGAAAACAAGCACATCGAAAAACAATAGAATCTGCTAAACCAGTAAGAACCGATTTGTATCTCTGTATGTTTAGTGTAAGTGTAATTGTGTCAAATTTGAACTTTCTGCACACAAATCAACTAAAATTGTTATTCACGCTTACCTGGCATGTCAGCTTGATCAATCTGCGCCATTGTTATTAAATGCCTGTTTATCAACTCCTAGGGAAATAAAAAGGCAGAATAGTAAACATTTACTGCATAGAATTTTTTTTTTTTTTTTTTTTTTTTTTTTTTTAAAAGGAGATTGCTCAACATCACATCTAAAGGAGACAAATGGTGAAGGCCTTCGTACATTTAAATTACGAAAGGGTACAATCCGTGTGCCAAGCTAACTTTATACAGTGGGGCAAAAAAGTATTTAGTCAGCCACCAATTGTGGAAGTTCTCCCACTTACAAAGATGAGAGAGGCCTGTAATTTTCACCATAGATACACGTCAACTATGAGAGACAGAATGAGACAACAAAGTCCATAAATCACATTGCCTGATTTTTAAAGAATTAATTTGCAAATTATGGTGGAAAATAAGTATTTGGTCAATAACAAAAGTTCATATCAATACTTTGTTATATACCTTCTGTTGGCAATGACAGAGGTCAAACGTTTTCTGTAAGTCTTCACAAGGTTTTTAGACACTGTTGCTGGTATTTTGGACCATTCCTCCATGCAGCTCTCCTCTACAGCAGTGATGTTTTGGGGCTGTCGCTGGGCAGCACAGACTTTCAACTCCCTCCAAAGGTTTTCTATGGGATTGAGATCTGGAGACTGGTTAGGCCACCCCATGACCTTGAAATGCTTCTTACGAAGCCACTCCTTCGTTGCCCGGGCGGTGTGTTTGGGATCAATGTCATGCTGAAAGACCCAGCCACGTTTCATCTTCAATGCCCTTGCTGATGGAAGGAGATTTTCACGACACATGGCCCCATACATTCTTTCTTTTACATGGATCGGTCGTCCTGGTCCCTTTGCAGAAAAACAGCCCCAAAGCATGATGTTTCCACCCCCATGCTTCACCGTAGGTATGGTGTTCTTTGGATGCAACATTCTTTCTCCTCCAAACACGACGAGTTTCTACCAAAAAGTTCTACCTTGGTTTCATCTGACCATATGACATTCGCCCAATCCTCTTCTGGATCATCCAAATGCTCTCTAGCAAACTTCAGACGGGCCCGGACATGTACTGGCTTAAGCAGGGGGACACGTCTGGCACTGCATGATTTGAGTCCCTGGCGGCGTAGTGTGTTACTGATGGTAGCCTTTGTTACTTTGGTCCCAGCTCTCTGCAGGTCATTCACTAGGTGCCCCCCGTGTGGTTCTGGGATTTTTGCTCACCGTTATTGTGATCATTTTGACACCACGGGGTGAGATCTTGTGTGGAGCCCCAGATCGAGGGAGATTATCAGTGGTCCTGTATGTCTTCCATTTTCAACTAATTGCTCCGACAGTTGATTTCTTCACCACAAGCTGCTTGCCTATCGCAGATTCAGTCTTCCCAGCCTGGTGCAGGTCTACAATTTTGTGTCTGGTGTCCTTCGACAGCTCTTTGGTCTTGGCCATAGTGGGGTTTGGAGTGTGACTGAGGTTGTGGACAGGTTTCTTTTATACTGATAACAAGTTCAAACAGGTGCCATTAATACAGGTAACGAGTGGAGGACAGAGGAGACCTCTTAAAGAAGATGTAACAGGTCTGTGAGAGCCAGATATGTTGCTTGTTTGTAGATGACCAAATACTTATTTTACTGAGGAATTTACCAATGAATTCATTAGAAATCCTACAACGTGATTTCCTGTATTCTTCTACCCCCCATTCTGTCTCTCATAGTTGAAGTGTACCTATGGTGAAAATTACAGGCCTCATCTTTTTAAGTGGGAGAAGTTGCACAATTGGAAAAATACTAAATACTTTTTTGCCCCACTGCACAGACTCTTAAAGCCATATTATGTGAGATTAGGTCCAAGGCACCCAGTTCTATTACGATGTTTGCCTACACAGTAGATCAAAGAATGCATTGAAAGTCATATATCAAGCAACTGGAACAGCATGTTTTGTTTTTCTCCTTCTTTCTAAACAAAACCAGCCATTGAAAAGTTGGGCAAGCTGGCATAAGATCCGCTCCACCCAGTTATATGGGGACAAGGATGAGCCGAGGCTAGGCCAGCTAACTCCACTTCCCTTGACCTGTGTCAGGCTTTCATCACGATATATTTCTCCAGAATGCCCACATCCACTAGATAAAAAAAACCCATCACTGTTATTCAGAGAGAAGTTCATCCCCGGATCTCTTAGAGCACTGTACTCGAGATACTTAGCCCTAAATAGCGAATACAGAAGTGTCCAAAAGCCGACGTGTGTGTGCTGGTTAACGCAGACAAGAAAATAAATAGCAACCCACCTTTGGCCATGTGAATATAAGATGTTCTTAGAAAAATCCATGATTAAATAATTACATCTGATGGGTTTTGGCACTAGGAATGATGTTTCTACCAATGTACTTAAAAATGTTAAAAGTATGCAATTACTACTAGGCCATCTCAGAAGTGAGGTACATACTGTATGTCGCAGAGGGGGGTTGTTAAATGGGGGGCATAAGGCATTTCTGTAGGCAGAGTGCTCTATGATATGCCTTTTAACCCCCTAAATGCCACTCTGCCTCCAGAAATGCCTTTTAACCCTCTATATGTCACTCTGCCTCCTGAAATGCCTTATACCTCCCTATATGCCACTCTTCACCATAATATGCCTTTTAACCCCCTAACTCCCAGAGTGGCATATAGGGGTATAAGGCATTTCTGGAGGCAGAGTGGCACTTAGGTGGTCAAAAGGCATATCATGGGGCACAGTGGTCATATAGGGGGTTTAAGGCATTTCTGGGGCAGAGTGACAAGCATGGGGGCAGATGTGCATAACTGAGGGGGCAGGTTGGAAAATAAAAGGAATTAAAAACAAAGTATTTTTCTCAATCATAGCTTTCATGACAAAAAATTAGTTTACATGAATTAACATTTACTGGTAAAACGTTTTTTCATATAGGGTCATCTTACATTCAGGCTTTTTTCCTAAATTCATATTCAGATTTTGGGGGTCGTCTTATAATTCAGCAAATACAGTAAATACCTTGAGCCTGACTAAGAGCCAAAGCCGGAAAATAAATTCTTTAGCTGTGTTTTAATTACATACCTGCCTCAGCTCATCAGTCATGAAGAACGAAGGAGCATTTGCTTTTGGCTGCATGTAGGCAACATGAGGAGCCGTTGGAGGGTAGATGTGATAGTTCGGAAAAACCTTCAGTGAAATAAAGAAAATTATTGAAGCAGGGTTCAGTTTGTTAGACTGTCTGAGATCAGGCAGACGTGTAAATAACACAAGGCTCTTACCATTCCCGTGAGAGGTGCTGGAGTGGAGTCTGTGTAGAAATAGGTTGTTCCACCTACGGTCTCTTTCTGTATAACTTGTCCTGCAGATGGGGGCTGCGAAACAGAGTTTGTGACTGGTGTTGAGGCACTAGTGGGCACCATGTAGTTTGCTGGGTTTGGTGTGTGGCTCCGCCTCCGAGGAGCAGGAGATGTGTGGGGTGTAATTTTAGGAGAGTGAAGTGGTGAAGATCCAGCTGATAAAGACATCCCTATGGATAAGGAGAGGCAAGAGCGTTAAGAATGCATGAAGAGCAAGTATTAAACGCAATCCACGATTCAGAAGGTTTTGTAAAAACGCAATATTCAGACTGATTGAAAGATGCTCTAGAGCAGTACTGTGTATCTTAAACTTTGCCAATAAATCAAGCGCTGCCTTTTTTATGTAAAGACCTCTTATCAGAAACGGTCAGTTATTTATTATTGTACAAATCCAGGGTTCCAAATGCATGTGCATCCATACATGTAGAATAGATTTCCTTGTTTATGCATCCTAAACACAACATACTGACAATTTACAGTACATGCATGCTTACCTGGAGCAAGACCGGCTGCTGTGGGAGCACCCATGGAAGGATGGGAGAACAAAGCTTGAGAGAAGGCAGGCATGCTGGACTGTGACATATTACTCAGACGAGAAGTTGATCCTCCCTTTGGAATAAACTCGCTAGCAGTCGGATTAGGAGTCTAAAAAGGGAAGATGCAGCCAGAAGAGACAGGGCAGAATAGTCAGTGTTTGTGTATTAGGATTACAGCCCCAGCTCTAAATCCGCTGCCAAGTGAATTTAGCTGCCATTGCAAAATAATGAGTCTGCTGTAAAGACGAGAACAGCGAAGGACCTCAGATGGATGTGTCATGAAGACGCACGCTGTTCATTTCTATACTGACAGTGTACACAGAGGGAATTTACTGTGACATCAAACTGTAAAGCGGCTAGGACTGGAAGTCACCGACTGAGTTTTGGCCACAATTCAAATAGGTTAAAGGTGTATTTAGGGTATGAAACACATGCCGGGCTTCGGAGGGATAATAGGTACAGATGCATATATAGCAGCTGAACTGTATAGCAAATGTAATTCAGATGATTATTCAGAAGTCCACTAAATAGACTGAATAATCTGTAGTAAATTCAGTGAGCTCCAATGCTGCATATGCCATGTCCCATTTACCTAGAAATTATTTTCACGTAATATCTTCTGCAAGTCTCCTTTCAAACTACGGTCCATTTCTCAGTTTTCAAACCAATACATTGGTCACGTTGGCAACTTTTTTCTCTTTCAGGGAGCTTTACGCGCGCCATATCCTACCATTTATGAAGATACCTTTAAAGTCTAGTGGAGACACCCGTCTAATAGAAATCATTAACACATTCAGGGTTAGGGCAGCGATACCCCTGCTGCCAAACCGCGAGTCTTTGATCTCATCGGCATAATTACACCAAGGAGGCTGTGCTGGCTCCTTTAAAATACGGATGGCCAGGATATAATGCATTATTAAAATGGCACGAGGTGGCTTTTTAAAACAGCGTAGATGCCGGCCATTGAGGTGGCTACTGAGGGCTCTGCAGAGGTCTTGAACACCACATGCATAACACTAAGATCATATTACTTCTGTTGATCAAATATAAATTGGGACGGACAGTTTCATGTTTGATATCTTTTTTAAACCCCCCCCCCCGACACTTCTGCTTTAAAATGATGCTCCAGATGTTTTATGCGCTTTAATGGATAGGATAGATGCCTAGTGCTTTTAAATTCAGTGTTAATATAATGTCTAGCACTGAAAAGAACTGTTCTGTCTTATTGTTCCAATTAACTGTGTAATTAGCAGATCTGGAGGTCAGCATCCATGTCATTTTAGTTACATTCCAAATGGAACCACCACACTGATTGGAATCTATCATAATACTAATGAAGTCCTCCCCACCAGACTCTTATATGTCAGAGGACCTGTGTGATTAATTATTGAATGTTAATACTAGAGAACGTCAATAAGAAAAGCAGGCAATTTCAAACATCGACAAAATAAATTGTCGTTGCTGGTGGAGTGAAGGCATCGCCTTAGTGTTATGGATAGAGAAAATCTAGAGTAAGTCTTTAGTGTTGAATTTGGTCACCACAAAATCTTCCCATTTATATTTGATACATATTACTTGCCTATATAGACATGGCAGACTAAGGCGCTACCTACCTTTCGCCTTTGAGACATACTGAGGCCAGAAAAGTCATTAAAAAGTGTAGAAGCCGGAGAACCTAAAGGATCTGTACAGAAAGAAAGCACAAAAAAGTGTTCAGATCAGTCCTAAAAATAGATATCAGCAGCAAGGGTTCAATAAGTCATCTTATACGCTGGAAAATACAGTATCTGCTGAACAGCGCCCTGTCACTAACACAAAATGAGTATATAAAGGAATTTTCCACACCTAGAATTTGGCCTTTGGTCTGAAGAATGGAAACATACACTGTTTTAATGATACATTCATTTGGTGCACAAGTCACCCCAGAAACCCTTTGGGTATTAAAAGTAAACTTTTTTGGCTGCAACATTTTGACCGTTAAAGCAGCACAGCATTCTTTTAAGATACAAGATTCATATGGCTTAAGCCACAAATGGATTACAGACGGTCTCCATTTACATGGGATGCAGATTTCCATGTACCAGGAAAGTGGCATGAATGAAGACAGGTATTCGTAGGATAGCACATACCGTGTGTGTAGGCCTTGGCACTGTCATTGAGAAGGCTTGGGGAACTGCTGCTGTTCGTCATTCGCTGCAAACCAAAAGTATGCGTTAATACCATTCCAAAACTGTTTCTTTAGAAGACTGGACCATCCAAGGGCTAAGGGATGTTTGTACAAATACCCCCCCACACACAATCTTCATACATCTCATAGGATGAAACATTGAGCGAAAAAGAACTTTCACAGATCCAATCATTTCTTTTCCATGGCAGAATGTTACAAGGAAGTTTTAATACATAGATTTAGTTATTCTTAATGGTGGTAGGAAATTTAGTAAACCATGATGAAAACATGATGGGTAACATTCTCGCGCGCGCGCGCGCGTGTGTGTGTGTGGTGTTGTGTGGTGGGGGGGGGGGGGTGATCATTTTTAGCGAATCATTGTACGCAGCACTAAGAGTAGTCCCTTACAGAAGTTCCTTCTTCATTTGTGAGGGACATACAATAGCTTGATGGATTTGTGACTATATCAATCTGAAAATGACTCCACTAAGAAGGACTCAAACCTTACTGGGCTATATTCAAAAAGTTCTACAAACTACTCATGCAGCATAATAAAACAAAAAAAACAAAAAAAACAAAAAAAAACAAAACACATTTCAGGTTGACTTATCGCAACGCCGCGTTTTACCTGCATCCTTGGATAACTTGCTTCAGCCGGGCTCCCAAACCCATTCATGCCAATAAAGCTGGAGCTGAAGTAGGAGTCTGTGATACTCGTATCGGCTAAAGCACCGTCTATCCCAGGAACTGAAAAGGAATGGAGTGAAATGAGATGTCGTACCGAGTGCTGAAAGCACGCACATTTCAATAAGTAGCATGCTCTGCTCTGGACAGGTATACTTGAAATTACAAACACACATGTGCATGGCTGTGAGATGCAGATCATGTAAGTGAAGCTGTATGTAGTCCAGAACACGCTGTCCCTGCCAATGACCGGGACAAACTAGTCATGGATTTCATTTAAATCTAATAAATTATGTTGAGCGTCAGCTATAGTGTGCATTACCTTTCTAGGGCACGGCTATACCATAAAGTATACATTCTAATTCTAAAGACCAGGTAAAGTTTCCGTTAGATGATAGAGCATATGGTATGCAGTGATGTCCCTTCAAGACAAACTGTTCACACACACCTGCAGGACGCGCATCAAAATCTGTAGCAGAATGCAAGCTCCAAGTTGGACCTTTTAAACAAACAAACAAAAAAATAATAATAAAGTGGGTGCCGGGAAAGAAAAATTCCCTTCAATCAGACGGCAGTTCATAGAACATGGATTAAGAATGTGGCTGGTGGAATATCTTCTCAAAAGAAGAACCTGCTTGAAGTAACCAGTGGTGTTCTGTACCTTAAGATAAATAGTTAAATTGCACAAATGTTATTTACGTCGGCTAAGAACGCAGGTCTTCTCTTTCCTTCATTGTGCGATTTTCAAACGTCCTAAAGCAGATCTCAAAATTATACCCTGAAACATCATAACCCTACACTTGTGCTGGAGCCGAGCTCCCACCAAGATCACCGGCAGTCAATCGTGCATGCTCAGTGATCATAGGAGGGATGGCCCCTCAGCTGGTAAGGGCTCAAATTTGAACAAACAGATTACGGGGAGGGGGGCACAAGATCTCATAGAACAAGAAAGCATGAGCAGATCTGTACAATGCCACTGGAGTCCACACAATATAGACTCAAATCTCTTGGAACCGGGACACTCGTTACCCAATATATCAGTTTGTCAGTCTGTCACTTTAACACATGTGCAAAACCAAACATAACATGCAGACTAGAGAGGCCAAACGGTCCTGGTTTGCCGTCACTTCCTATGTTTCTGTGTGTATGTACACCAATCAGCCATAACATTATGACCATCTGCCTAATATAGTGAACTGTGGTCCAGTTCTTATGCTCCCGTGCCCATGGTAGGCGCTTCCAGCAGTGGATCGGTCGACATAGGCACCCTGAGCTCGCCCAGTTGGATGATGGTCAGATACTTACGCTTGCCCATTTTTCCTGCTTTGAGGATGTCTAATATATCCCACCCCGACAGGTGCCATGATCACAAGATTATCACATTGACCTGTCAGTGGTCATAATGTTAAGGCTGATCCGTGTATCTGGGATACCATACAACGCAATAAACACAAAAGCCTCAGCCTGCAGTGAAAAGCATGGCTTTTAATTTCAATAATGTTGGTAATTGAGAAGAGTTGAGAGGTCCACTACTAATTCCGTTCACGTATCTGTATGTCCTGCGCGACATGACAATATTATTGCAATAGGGAAAACACAAAAAAGCCACAAGCTTGTTCGTAGCTAACAGATGATACTTTGAAAGGAACACAAATCCGACTTCACTATCCTTTAGTAAACCCATAGAATAGCGAGCAGATATGTTAAGCAGGTGTGAAAATGCTGTAAAGCAAGAATGCTTGCACATGTTCTTACTAGTTTATTTTTATCATATAACAAAATTGTAGGCTGTGGTTCAACATACATATTAAATTATTGCTCATTGGCACCTGCTTGGTATAATAATACATTTAACTATATGTCTACAACATCTTCGGTTCACTCACTTTGTTCACACATTTTGTTAATAGTTTTTTTATTTTTTTATTGCTTAACAAGTCTTTTTTAAAGCATTCTTACACACCTGCTTAAAATGTTCACAAAGTACTATATGTTTGTGAAAATATATAGTGTATATATGAAGTGTTTTACATTGAGATTCCTCTCGTTTTCAAATATATGTCCTGGGGAGCCAAGTCCAGAAATAGGTCTTACATACAAACTATACATATTAACCCCTTGACAACTGACATGCCTGCCACGTCCAGGAAATACATCCCTGTAACGACAATTGACGTGGCTGGCATGTCATGGGGTTAAACGAGCATAGAAAGCGATGAGCGATGGCCTAAGTCAGTTGGATAATACTTTGACTCACTACTTTGTTTCTAAGGACACGGAGGCCCACATTATCATCTTTGGTCACTATCAGCACTATTGGGCATTTTCACTGCGTTGTGTCATGATGCAGGGTTATCAGTTTTTTGGATAGTCTGAGGGAAAGCACTGATTTTTCACACAACTCTGAAGGACAGTAACCAGAACACTGAATGTTTTCACAATTGGTTACTCTGCCTATTTTACTTGATACGTTGGCTTCTACGTATTAAGGTTAGATTATAGAAAACACAACTAAACATAGTTTAAGATCCCTTTGGACTAGAATTATCTGCCGCCTGTATATCATACACTGGAAAGAATTTTAAAAAGGTTGAAAATCCGGTTTAAGTACATGTTCTGTTTAAGTGTTTGATGGCAGATAAGAGCTTATTTTATCATTGCCTTCTCTTACATTCAGCCTTATACCTAGCTCATGCATGATTTTAATGCCCTCGGTGTAATAAGCTCTACCACACCTGCTGGAAGAGTGTTGCAGCGATTCACCACCCTTTTAACGAAGTAAAACATGCTTACATTCAGGGCCGCCTTTAATATTAATTGGACTCTAGGCACCCCACGCTCCCTAGCATGCAAGCACGCCACCCCAACAGCAAAAACCAACAGATTATGACGGGCCTGTCTGAATCAGTGCAGTCCTCCCTCCTTCTGACTCTAGCATGACTCCCCGTGAGCAGTCCTCACGCCACACGCGCATGCTCAATACTATGCCGAGCAAACAAATGGTGCAGGTCCAGCAAGTGACCCAAAACAGACATGCGAGTCATGATCAGGGCTGGCATTAGATGTTCAGGCACTCTGTGCGAGTCCCTTTGTCCCTTCATTTGCTGTAAACCACCTCTTTACCTCCCTCATGCGGTTCCGGTAGAGATCCACTAAATACACGAACACCATTGCAAGTATAGATCGACTAAATAAGACATAAAAACCCTGCATTTCCAGGTGTTTAAAAAAAACACTTGGAAACCCAGCCTAGCAAGTATAGATTAACTGAAAATCATGTGCAAACCCAGCATCGACGACCCGCCAAAATCTGAATATTAATTTAGGGGGGGAGCCTGAATATAAGACTACTCCATTGGAGAAAAAAAAAAGTTACTAGTAAATATTAACAAACATGTAAACTACTTTTTCATACTTAAAATCTATGATTGAGAAAAATGTTTGTTTCCCTTTTATTTGCCAACCTGCCCCCCCAGTTATGCACATCTGCCCCAGGCTTGCCACACTACCCCAGAGATGCCTTATACCCACTAAATGCCACTCTGCCCCAGGATATGCCTTATACCCCCTATATGCCACTCTGCCCCAGGATATGCCATTTAACCCCTATATGCCACTCTGCCTCCAGAGATTTCTTAAACCCCCTTCATGGCACAGTGCCCTAGGATATTCCTTTTAACCCCCTACGCCTGCAGAAATGCCTTATAACCCCCTATATGCCACAGTGCCCTGTGATATGCCTTTTAACCCCCTATATGTCACTATGCTTGCAGAAATGCCTTATACTCCTGAATGACACAAGGGCACTTAGGGGGTTAAAACACATCATGGGTCACAGTGGCATATAGGGGCTATAAGGCATTTCTGAAGGTATAGTGGCATAAAGGGGGTGCACTCTGCCTCCAGAAAAGCATATGTCATGTGATGCCAGCGCCCCCGTCATAGAAGCCCTGGCAGAAGTGCCAGCAGCAGGGGGTTGTCCGAGTCCATCGGGCAGACGTTTGCCGGCTGCCAGCCGGGAAAGGTCTGCACGATGACACGTAGACAACCTCCTCTGCTCCCCGCGCTTTTGATGGCACTCTGTGACAGAAGCCATGGTGGAAGTGCTGGCAGCAGCAGATCCAGGTCCCCTGCAGCGCTGCAGGGGATCAGGATATTATTCTCATAGTCAGCCCTCTATTTGACAGCCTCGATTATAATTGAGCAAATACGGTAGATCATACATGGAAGCTCTAAAAGTCAGACATAGATCACAGGTCGCACACGCCAAATGCCAGTCCTCGCACATATAGGACTGGCTCCAGCACACAGACTGCATCCAAGGGACCCGCTCAGCACTCATATCGGACGCCTAGGACTTGTCATATTTGTCCCCAAACAACCTCCCTGTGCCATCTCCCCACCACCACTTACACATTCATGCTAACACACACACACACAAATATATACTCATACACACACTCCTCCTTGCATTTGTGCTCCCTGGCTGTCACTACTAAAAACAGGAAGCAGCAGTGTGTACACTTCTGGCACATGCTAGCACTACCTTCGAGATGGCAGCCAATCACATGTATGCAATGAAGAACATTCAGAGCATTCATTTGATTGGCTACTAACCCCTCCACCCATTAGAATTATATACTGAAGTCACGTAAGGAAGTGTTCAACCTGTCTACAAAACTCCCAGATCCCCATGTACTAAACACATGAGAAGGAAAGCATTCAAAAGGAGGGCAAAGCCTTCATCATTAAGATGGACAAAAGTGGCTGCATGCCCGGTTCATCAGATTAAAGGGGCCGTTCCACTTACACTTGTATACCTACCTCTCAGATCTACAACTATGTGTTCAACAGAAAGTTAACCCAAAATTAACCAAACTTCTAAGAACCCTTTTCTATGAGAACAACCTAGAGGGGGAGGCTTTTACATCACATGCCCAGTGCCCCGGATAAGAATTAAGCAAAATAAAATGGCACACGCTTAAATAATTATTCCAGGAAAAGGTTCCAAAGAACTAGGAAAGTTTTGAACGCTGCATTTCCTTACAGAAAAAGTGTTACATTGTCAGAGTCTGTGAGATAACACAGGAGGAGGCAAAGAACTCAACTACAGACGGGGTCCATCTGATACAATAAGTTACTTCCGTTTCTGATTACTTCAGTTACAATAAAGTTACATCCACGGAGAGGGGGGTTTGGTTGAAACAATAAGAACACTGCAGGGAAGAGCTTTCGGAGACAGATCTGTGATACGAATCGCTAGAAACTCACAAAGCGAGTGGGAACAAACAGCACCTTTATACCGACTGAAGAGCCCGGAAAAGCCGCCTTCCCGTGTGCACAGAGGGACCGCCCCCAATGGAGGGTAACAGCAGTCCCGTGTAGTGTGTCAACATCTGTATGTTACATAACGCGCTACAGATAGGGACTGTCCCCTCCAGCAGAGTCCCCCCCCCCCCCCGTAGGGTCAGAAGCCCATCCCCCAGTATTGCAGCCATGTATTACTCACTAGCTAAGCGCTGGGCATCCAGGGGGTGCCCCGCAAGTTCCACCTTTTTGCCCCCTGGGCCTCCCACCGGCGGTCCTGGTAGTCCGGGTTGCGGGTAGCCGGTGGGGCCGCCCCCAACACCTCCTGGAAGGCCAAGCGGGCCGCTGCTGCTGTTGCCATGGATGCCAAGCGGGTCTTCGTGCAAGAACTGGCACTCGTCGCCGTAAAAGCACGTCTTATCCTTAGCGTAGTAACGACAGAACTTGAGCTTCACGCCCGGGACTCCCACGGCACCCAGCGGGGCTCCTACCGCCGCTACTACCCCGGTGGAGGGGGACGGGGTCAGTCCGCTGTTCATGGCCTCTCTGCTGCTACTGCTCCACCCCTGGCATACGGCACCACCATGGGGGGCTATAACGGGGCCAAACCGGTGAATGGAAAGCAGAGGGGCCCCTGCTCTGGGCCTGTACGAACTCCCTATGGCTTTATCCAAAAGGGCCTTGCGCCTGAAAAGTCCGCTTGACTGTGCGCGGGCCCCTGGTAATCCCGGGATGGGTGTAACGGGAGCCGTTCCGCCCCCTCCGACGTCTCCCCTTTTTGTTTTTTACGCTCGTCTATCTTCTGTTTTCCTCTTCCTGAGCTGACACCCTTACTGCGCAGGCGCGGCGCGGGGATTCCTGGGAGCTTCTGGGCCTTACAATCGGTTACCCCGTGAACTGAGCGCCCTCCTGCTCCCTCCATTTATCTGCTCTGCACACTCATTGCAGCAAATGTGCGCCACATGTGAGCCGGCGAGCTCTCCGGAGCTAATAGCCGGAGCGCCCCTTACCTGTTGGGCTTTATTCAACCGAAAAGCATGGGTTTAAGAGTGTACGATAAACCTGTTTGGACCAAATTTCCTAATTCAAACAGAAATACATGCTTTTACTTTCAAAGATTAAAACATGAACGCCTTATCAACTAATAGGCCCCAGGAGGGGGTTGAGGCCTCTGGCTTTGGATTCATAAACAAAGAAATTCTTTAAAGTGTTTTACAGGATTGTGAGCAAATATTTGATTATTATAATAATATCATTTTTATTATTTTGAATCTTTTATTTATTAAGCGCCAACCAATTCTGCAGCGCTGTACAATTTAAGTGGGGCAGCTAACACATACACAACAAATACACTTTAATACATACAGACACATCAGGAGAAGAGAACCCTGCCTGGGAGCTGCCATATGGTACTTAACTAAAAAGTTCCAGTCGGGAAAGGTGGGCTTTTGAGGGCCCCGCTCAAGAGCTTACAATCTAAAGGGACAGTATGGGTAATTGAAGCTGAAGGAGGGGACGTTTTTCTTGTTCTATTGGCGCTTTAACCAAATGCGATAATTATATCACCATGAATATGGTAATTACTTAGAAGTGGTATCTGTACAGACTGGTTTTCTACGTTACATTTGGAGTCTTTAGTAGAAGTTTATGCTTCTTGTTGGGCCAAAGAAGAAGAAAATGTAACGTTATATAAGCTTTTGGGACATGAGGGTACGGACTGCACGTTTTTTTAATCCCGCTAATTACCGCCCGCTCCCACAATGTGTGTGTTCCACTCCCGCCCGCTTCTGCCACATATGTGGTTAATCCCGCCCGCTCCCGCCACATATGTGTCCAATCCTGCCCGCTCCCGCCACATATGTGGTCAATCTGCCGCTGCAGAATCTGCCGGCACTTTATAAATAAACGTAATCACGCCCACTTCTTTACCTGAACTGCAGATTTCCCGCGCGGCCCCACAAGGCTGCATTCACGTTGCTCCCTCACAGCGTCTCTTCTCTTGTGTCGCCCAGGAACGGAGCAGAGTCACGGGAAGTGGCGTCACATCACGTGACTCAGCTGGGTTCCTGGGCGGAACAAGAGAAGAGACGCTGTGAGGGAGCAACACGAAGGCAGGCTTGCTGGAGTGCGCAGGATTACCGGGACCTGCAGGTACAGTATCTGACCGCCCGCAACACCTGAAAGACAAGTTTTTTGGCGGGACCCACATCCCAATGCAGTCCGCTACATCAGAGCACTTTTCTGCGAGGATCCCAAAAGCCTATGTAACTTTAATTCCTTTGTCCCAATAAGAGGTATCAACTTTGACTTTACTTATTGTTTTATAACAGGACGTAACAAGTACTGCATCACATGAATTAGACTCAAAAGGGGGGCCCTATTCAAATGATCCTACCATCTAGAAAGGCTTCATTTTCTCCTGGGCTAATGCTAATGACCTCTTTGTCCACATTGGCTTTGACAGTGACATACAGCAGTTACATACACCCACAGCAGCAACAGCCTCAATTTTTTTCAACATTTGGTTTGGTTTATTCCTAATTGGAAGCCAATTAGGGTATGAAAAATCTGCAACACTTGTGTTTGTTAAAAATATTCAACAGATCTGAAATATTATTTCCTGGTTCTTTTGGATATTATATCTTATATTAGACTTGTGCATTCGAATTTATACGAATTAGAAATGTAGTGAATTTAGGCAAATTTATCAATTTGTAGGAGCCCATTGTACCGCGTTATGGAATTTGATGGCACTATATAAAACGATAAATAAAAATAATCCACTAAAATGAGGCCAGACCCACACGAAGCGAACGAAAACTAAGCAAAAAGCTCACAATTTAAGTCTGAAATTTGTGGGTCCTTTCATTCATACTCTCTCACTCGCTCTTTCACATTCTCATTCTGCTTCACTCTCTGTTAATGTTCCCCTACTTCCTCTGCCGAACACTTCCGCATTCTTTATCTTATTATTATCTTTTATTTAAATAGAGCCAACAATGTATGCAGCGATTCCCTCATCTTTTGAGATCCTGAAAAGTACTCTTCATCTTCTCGGCAGACATAACCTGGTGCAAATCCGCCAAAGTGGTGGTGCATCCATTTTGGTGAAAGTTCACCTTAGGGCAAAATTACAGTGCTTTCAGTGACGTTCTCACCCCCGCCTGGAGGGAGAGGGCGACACTGTAAGCACCACCAATTTGGTGGAAGTTCGTGTCAGGTTATGTCCGCGGAGATAAGGATGAAGAGAGAAGATGAAGAACAAGTGGATGCAGAAGTGGTCAGCAGGTAGAAAAACATTAAGAGAGCCTGAGGAAGAGAGTGAATGCGGACACCGGGCAGCAAATTTAATTCTCGAGTTAAAAATGCCCCCCTCATGTTCATCAAGGCAGGGAACAAATTTGTTGCCTGAAAACGAATAGCCCAAAATGAACCGAAAAATTCATCCGAATCCATTTTCTCCCATTGGCTCATGTCTAATGTCTATGCATATGCATTTATATATGTATATCTTTTGTATTGGGAACTAAATCTTTAGCATTGATAAAGCAGTGTGTTTTTTCATTTTCGTATGTTTGTATTATTAATATATTTGTAAAATTTACGTATTTTACTTATAGATGGTTTGTGCAATTTGTCATACAATTTTAGAGGTAAATGTAGTGAATCCCAAATATTGCAATTATACAGGTTTGCAAGCAGTAAGAGTATAATAAAATAATGCAAACTGACGCTGGTTTTATCGTTTTATATTTAGTTTAAAATGACTGTAAAAAAATTGATTCTAATAAAATAAACTGATTTATTTTTTAAATTATGATTTTTATACACTAGTTCTTATACTAGTCTTTGTTTTTCATGTAAACTTTGTAGGAATGTTGTAAAAATGATAAACCATATCATAGAGTTCACTTACTAGACAACTGTTCACTTGATATACTGTACTTATTACGTCATTCAGCACACAAATTGGTTGGCCACATGTCAACAAAGTAAATCAACGAACTGTGGCAACATAGACGTTGACGAGCAGTAGATTTATTGAACTGACATAACCTCGGTGAGATGTTTTGCATGCCAACTCCATGCACGTGGTAAGGTATTTCTCGAAGTCTGTGATAAATAAATGTGGTTACAGCATTGAGGAGTCATGAAACTAAATGGTTAATGTTAAATTATAGGGGGTAGAGTTAAAGAAACCGAGTATTTTTTTACTTACAAATGGTAATCATCACCCCAAATCCATCATAAATAAAGCTACCATACCAAACAATGTGTTCACAAATTATTGAAATCTCCAAAGACAAGGACCTTAAGCATAGACCCAAATACAAGCTAGCAAATGATGGGCCAAACTTAGCCCCCATGGCAGTCCCTTGTTTTTAGAGAAAAACATCTCCGTCAAAAATACATGGAAAAGACTGCAGCACTAAATCAACCAACGGCTGGAGAATATTGACTGAGCTGTCAAAAAACATTCTAGATTGTAGGCCCTTATTGTGTGAAAGGGTTTCCAAACAATAGAGGAGATCTTGCGCAACACATCTTTTGTATCTTTGACATGAGCCTGAAGCTAAGGAATTATTGGTTGCAACAAATGGAAACTTAGAAAGACCTTCATCTAAACTACCTGTTACTGGCTCACTGAGACACAGGGGATTAACCATAGACTTCTGAACTTTAGGACGAAAATGAAAAACAGGTATTTTAGGGTGTGATCTAAAAATATATGATATAAAAGACGGGGTAACCAGTAGCTCATAAACTTCTAAATTGTGACTGGAAAGCAGTAGTAGGATCACAATCTAATTTTTGATGTGTACTGATATGACTTTACTGTCAGCCTCTTGTAGATAATAAGAACAGTCATGTATTGTATTTTCATGGCATGCACCTTTTTCATTATGAAAATAACCAAAGTTGCATGGAAACTGAAAGAAGATTTCATATTAATACATATGGCTTGTTAAACAAGTTAAGAAAACCTTTTGGTACATATTTTCCAACAACTGCATTGACAGCTGCCATTATAGGTATTAATATATTTACATTCTGTCTTAAACATATAAATATGACTTGAAGCAGACCTTTTACTTTCACATTTGGTGACCTAGTGTTATGCTCAGTGTATCAGAGGAGACACCGATGCAGGGTAGAACACTGTGCCCCCTCAAGGGAATGCCTGTCGGTCTCAGAAGACTTCACTCTCGGGTTGAGCCTTTTGGGTTTAAGCGGTCGTGGGACTTTGTGATGATCTTCCAAGACTGAGGACAAACTCTAAGGGTGCACACGCAGGATACTAAACCATAGTTAGGGAGTTGGGGTTCAGGGTAATCATATATCAGACGTGTCCAAAGAAACCAGAGTTGGAGGGATCTTGGCAGTCTATGCATGTACTTACGTGGAAGCAACCGACACTGGGTCTGCCAATTTCATGCACCGATCTGAAAGCTTGTAAGCCATTGTACAGCGCTACGGAATATGATATATAAAACAATTAATAATAAGCGTTTCATCACATCCACATGGAGCAAAACACACCACAGCAGAACAAGGACGATTGCTTGATGCGTTTCGCACTTGCGTGCTGAGTCATAATATGTCAATAAGTTAAAATATGAGAGCCGATGTCTGAAAGCTGGAGTTCAGCTAGTTATAAATGTGATAGGACAGGAAGCACTATGACAAGCATTGGTACGACCATCAGAGGGTAAGGTGTAACAGACTCTTGGCCCTTATATAGGGCTAGATGAGAAGAAAGATGGCAAAATCAGAGTTGGCGTCAAAATTCATAAAGGAGTGATGTCACTCCATAACGGTCGTACGCCCGTGGCCATCTTGAGTGTGTCGCTGTTGCGTGTAAGGCTGGAAGTAGCCGCTGTAGCTGAAGGGACCCAGAGCAGCAGCAACAGGGAGGTGGCTGTGAGGGGCACCGGTCGATGGACGACCACGTAGACAGAAAGCCCGTTGGCAAAGCTGGAGGCCTACCCAAGTGGCCAACTGGTGTATAGGTGACACCTAGCACAAACATTTAATTGTGTGGTAAAATGATTTGCCTCATACTCAAGCCACATAAACCACCCAGTTTATTAATCCCAAACCAAGACCATCAATTATATTGGTAGCCATTGGATATCCATGACATAAAGGTTTTACATGTCATAAATCTCACATTCATTCATCTGACAAAAAGAAACATTTAATTCTAATCTAAACTAATTTCTAAAGAAACAGTATAAAAAGTACATATTTCTAGTTTCTACAATGTGGGTGTGAGTTCCGTATTCAACCAAGTTAAATTTCAGTAGCCGTTAGTCTATATAACCTGCCAGATGAAGATTTCACATGCTGTGCTAACACATTCATAAATACATAGAAACATTATTCCTATTACTTTAAAAACACAAAGTCATGTGGCACAAAGATCTTGTGAGTTGGTTTCTTGAGGTTAGCACTGACAAAACCCTGTTTAATCTAATTTAATTCCAATAAACGTCCTTTCTCTACAAACCTGGAGGCTGCCGTTGTTGTCAGTCATGTCAGATTTTGGGTGACTTTTTTTCCAACACTTACCTGATTTTTTATGGCACAGACTTTCATTAGTCAGAATGTCTGGCTGGATGATTAATAATGAGCCATACTGCTATTTACCACAAGCAGAAGTCAGTTTTTTTGTCCATGTTAGCAACTAGAAAACGCAGGGTTTTAGTGCAAATATTGCCACAGGTCCTCCACTGACTGCACCAAACAACAAGTGCAAGCTTTGCAACCCAAACAGTATTTCAGTGCCCCATTTCCACAAACAGCTTGCCACTGCCAACTTCATTCCCAAGCAACTTGTGCCATTTTAACCCCAAAACAGCTTGCCTGAGCCATCTTTCTCTAGGCAGCTTGTTTTTTGGCATCTTAACCCCCAAACTGCTTTTCTGTGCCATCTTAGCCTCCAAACAGCTTTTGAAGGGGCTGTCATAGCGGCATACCTGGGAACTCTCTGGGTTTGACCCGGAGATTGCCGGGTGAGCACTGCTTCTCAGGTTCTCTGTGTCAAGACCCGAATCCTCCAGTTCACGGAAGCGGAGTCTTGATACGCTTCGCTCCCTGCCCATTTTCCTTTTAATTGGGGGCATTTCCAGCTGCCGTCAGCGGGAACTCCCCCAACGTCAGTGGGCAGTCCTGGCCGCGTCCCGCAAAGGAAGGCTCCGGGTAGCTGGAGCCCAGAAGTTCCCAGGTATGCATAGGGGTCACTCAGGCACCCTATAGTATCGGGCCTGCCTCCATGATTTTTACGCCCCTGTGTTTGTCTAGAAGATTGGGATAAGATAACGGAGCTAGATCAGATTCAAATGGTGAAGATGCAACTGCCTGAAGATATTATGTAATGCAAAAATGGCAGAATCTTTTTGGAAATATATTTTTAATCCAATACTAGCAATAGAAAATGGTGGGGGTTCCTCAATAAGTAAATGTATACTTAACAGAGCAAGCACATAGGCAACACTGTAGTAATTTGTGCCATAATGCAAAGTTATCAATGGTATTAATCATTGTATTAGGACCCTAATTGAGTTATCCAAACAGCTTACACTTTATATATATTTTTATATATATATATATATATTATATAATTATAATTATTATATAATAATATGTATCATTTGAACTCTCTGAAGTTCATTAATTGCCCTATCTAACAGCATCCAAATTCATAACCCTATTTTTTACCCTGATCACATCTCTTCTGACCATGCACAATTTAAATTGGGCACTTATATAAAGCAGATTGTCCTAAAAATGATATATAAATTTGTCCCTTGCATGCAAGGTTTGCTAAGTAAGGGGGAAAAGTCAATTAAAGTGTATTTTTTATTTATTTTATTTTTAAAAATCTAAATTCAATGTAGGCACCAAACGTTGCATCATAGAATGCTAATTGTAATGTTATACTGTAAGACTAGTACGTTTTTCAAATGAGTGATGTAGTTCATGGGATATTGAACCAATGTTATAGTGTTCTTGTAGTAAAGCTCTTTGATTCAAACTGATTCTTTTAGCTGATAATAGGGTCCCATGAGAGATCCCAGCAAGGAACAATGCTTCCTGCGGTATCACTGCTGACATCACTAGAAGAAAATGTCCAAACTTCTGTTCAAGCACTCAAACACTGTCAATGTAACAGTTCTCATACCAAGCACCATTACAATGTCTCTGTCTGCTTGCTCTTGCTGACCTAGAAAGCAACCCAACATCCCACATATTAGCAGAAATGTTATCCTGCACTACTAAATATGTGGACCAGTGACTATTTTTAAGGCATAGCAATACATTCTTACCAAAGGCAAGGCAACGGCAGATATCATGTTTACAACGTGTGTGTTACAGGTAGCGTCTGACCTCGCTCCAATTGTCTATAAAAATGTTACTAATCCATCCACAGCAATTATTCAAGTTAGGAGTACCCTAAAAAACCAAACACAACCAATTAGCAATGATTCATCAAGTTAAGAAAAATGTTACAATAAGGTTGCTACATAATTAATCTAGATTAATGACTTAGTCTAGATAATTAATCAACAATAGTCCCACTAATAATGGTGATGCAAAAAACAGGGTTAACATGTTGGATTCTGTCAGCTACTGCAGTTGAACTATTGATATGTATGTATGTATATAACTTAGGTAAAGTGTAAGCTGTTTTTAAGGTTTATATGGTTGCCAACTCTATATACCTATAACGATAACGAAACCATAAAAATCACTCAAAGCATTAAGGACAGTAAGTCTGATAATCATTGTTTTACTAAAATATAATACATCGTACTATCTTTATATAATTATATATTTTCATATTTTCATATAAAATAAATTATCTCTTTAAAATACATGACAATCATGATTTGAATGATGACAGATCAGTTTGATTACAACCAAATAGGGTTATATATTAACACATAAATACAGGCATTTTATATTGTCTAGTGTAAAGATTTTTTTAAGCAACAGCTCCACTGTGGGACATATACACTCACTGACCACTTTATTAGGTACACCTTGCTTGTACCGGGTTGGACCCCCTTTGCCTTCAGAACTGCCTTCATTCTTCGTGGCATATTTTCTACAAGGTGCTGGAAACATTCCTCAGATTTTGGTCCATATGGACATCACGCATTACACCACCAGCAGCAAACAGCACATTAATACAAGGCAGGATGGATCCATGCTTTCATGTTTACGCCAAACTCTGACCCTGCCATCTGCATGTTGCAACTGAAAACGAGACTCATCAGATGTTCTTCCAGTCTTCCATTGTCCAATTTTGGTGATCCTGTGCAAATTGTAGCCTCAGTTTCCTGTTCCTAGCAGACAGGAGTGGCACCCGGGGTGGTCTTCTGCTGCTGTAGCCCATCTGCTTCAAGGTTCGATGTACTGTGCCTTCAGAGATGGTATTCTGCATGCCTTGGTTGTAATGAGTGGTTACTCAAGTTACTGTTGCCTTTCTGTCATCTCGAACCAGTACTGCCCATTCTCCTCAGACCTCTGACATCAAGAAGGGATTTTCGTCCACACAACTGCCACTCACTGGATATTTTATCTTTTTTCGGACCACTTTCTGAAAACCTTAGAGATGGTTGTGCGTGAAAATCCCAGTAGATCAGCAGTTTCTGAAATACCGTACTCAGACCAGCCCATCTGGCACCAACAACCCTGCCACGTTCAAAGTCACTTAAATCCCTGTTCTTCCCCATTCTGATGCTCGGTTTGAACGTCAGCAGGTTGTCTTTATTGGCTGATTAGCTGTCTGTGTTAACAGGTGTACCTAATAAAGTGGGCAGTGAGTGTATATTAAATATTAAGTATTAATAAAACTAAAACAACTTCTCCAAATGATGCCATATGTCCCGAAGTAGTGGAGCTCCAGGATATGATGTCATAATCCTGTGCTCAGCAGTGAGGATGGTGGTCACAGAGGTAGGTGTGGAGACTGTCCTGGAAACTGTTCCAATACTTTAACTGTAATTGTCGAATGCTTGGATTTGGCAGTAAAAGGTATGCACTACATCCCAGGGATTTGGGTTCAGTTTTAATAATGTAGCGGTTACAGGTATCACATTTGCTTATTCAGCAACGTGTAGAGATGCCCACTGAGATAATTAGACATTTTCCAAAATTGTCAGCAGATTAAATGCTTCCTGCTGCATATTGTTAGCAGACAGACTGTAATTGAGATCTTCTTTTCTAGAACACACAACCTTAACAAAAGCAAAATCATCGTTTCAGAACAAAAGGATCACTTGTCAATTATAGGTTGTAATTGAGATAATTTGCTGGCATGTCCACAAACTAGCCTTCTCATCAGAATAATTCATTTATTTAAGGATAATATTTGACAATTTCATTCTCGCTCATGTGCAGATAAACTACTCTGCTCTTTTTCTGATGTGATCCTCTTTCCAGTGAAGATGATTTGGTAACCATTAGAATAAAAAAATAAATATAACACTCAGGGAAATTAATGTAGGGGGAACAGCAATCAAATAGCATTATTCTGGGTCTTTATTTTTCTTATGAGTCAATTAGCAAATTATGAATGGTATAATTATCTATATCAAATAAAAACAGAACATGGCGACATATCTTCCTCTTAACTTTTCATTTTCCATGCCCTTCATAATGTATACCTTATGCAGTGAGATGAGGCTTTTCGTCTCTTTCCAGTTAACTCACAACTCACTCTTATGTATAAATACATTGATGTATTTTGGTGTAGAAATGTAACAGACCTATTCAAAATGAAAAACACATTCAATACATATGGTCGGTCTATCTATCTAATCTTATCTATCTATCTATCTATCTATTCTCTATCTATCCTATCTATCTATCTATCCTATCTATCTACTCTAATCTATCTATCTATCTACATACCCTATATATATATATATATATATCATACAGGCAGACCCCAGAGGCTTAGAAATAGAGAAGTTTGTTTGTGGTTTTAGAAGGAGGACTTAAGGTAAGCAGCTGTGACTGCACGCATAGCTTTAGTACTTGTTAGGGGTAATAATACCGCACTTCTTCAAAGCTCCTGAAAACATTGCCTGGATAACGAGGTTCTGACGACATGCAAGGACAGAAGACATTTCCCAACAGTTGGGTTTGGCTGCAAGGTAGGAGATATATTTGCCCCCTGCCTCTCTCAGGCCTCAAGTATCTCATATAGCCCGTCTTTAGGAGACATGGTGTTCATATTATATGAGGTGTCCACGGATGACAATTACATTAATGAGACACGGGGATTTTGTTAATATTAAGTTCCGCTTCATATTCATTAGTCATTATTGCACTCTAGGACAATAGATCTTTGGATAAAATATGCGCAGTCCTACATTCAGGGCTGTTGGTTGTGCTGAAGACCAGTGTAAGAATCCCAGCTCTAATCTGTAAGAGTTTTGTGATCATAGCGTGTAATCTACAATTTACAAACGTTTTTTTTCCAAATATAAATGACGCCTCATAACAGTTGTGAAACAACTATCAATAAGAACTAACTACTTGAAGAAGGGGAAAAAAGTAATAAAAAGACCTGTTTTGACCTGCCCAAGCAATATTATTTGACAAAGCATCAAAGCAAAGTTATGGTGACAGGCAATAAAGTCTTCTATAACATAACTTCTTTATTTCTACCTTCTGGTTTCTCAGAACAATAATCCCATACTTTGGAAGCGTTATGTTTACTGGGTTTTAAAGAGGAAAGAGGAAGCTGCACTTCACAAAATAGGTTTTACTTCTGTGAACACATTGCCAGGTATTATGATGACCACATTAGCCATTAAGACTAGGACTTCATAGATTTCATGTAAAGTGCTGTCCTGCAATATATGTGATGGATAATCTTGTAGAACATGGTGACCACACATGTCATGTTTTCAAGGACACGTATAAGTTTTACATGTCGATGCTATCATAGAAGGAAATCGGTTATGCACCCGACATACGGCAGAATAGCCTTTTACATGCATTGGTCAGCAGCATGTAATGTGTTTATGTGTCCATGGACAGAAATGGCCAATATAGTCCATACTTCTCAATATTTCAAATGGTCAATTGAGACTTTTTAGGGGATGCGGTTAGAGATGTATGGGGCAGGCTTTTACTAAAACTTTTTCTTACATACCCATAGCTATTAAAGTAATTCCATAAGATATTTAGAATAAAATAATGTATTTTTCTATACAGTTTACTTTATGAACAGATCTTCTGTTTTCAAGTTGTAGAGCACAGTGATATACTCATAATCAGCAAACATTCCATCTGGGGAGGAGAGAGAACATCTGCCCCGTCCAGATTAGGGTCCCAAAAAAGGGACATTTGGGAAGTATACTACCTGGTCCAGCTGGACAAATCCAGAGGAATGTTGTTTGGAGTGACACTGGTCCAAACTTCTTCTTACTTAGAATTTAGTCATCGGGGTCTGGAAAATAGCTTTAAGCCCATGATTGCCAAAAAGAACTGACCGTCATATCCTTCTATATGGGTCTTAAAGAGGGTTCATTGTATTTTTATGGTTAGCCTTCTATGTGTAATTAAAAACGTATTTTTTAGAATTTGACCAGTCTACTGGTCTCTTTCAGTCCACGGATCTCTCTGTCCTGTATGGTCCTTCATGTGACCTCCCAGTGGTAGCCTCGCTATCTGTGCAGTTCAGAACTGAAGCAGGCAGTCCTAGTCGGGGATTGCAGGTACTGTGTGGCAGGACAGTATTTGCAAGGCACAGCAGAGGGCCAGGCATTATGTTGGGGGTCTGTTGCTTTGCCTAAAGATACTCATTTGAGCAACCTTTAAGGACTGACGTTTGAAACGCCTACCATAGTGAATATTCAGTGTGTATGAGCTGAATTTAGGAACAGTGGATATGTTTGTTATTGGGGGAGGGCAAGGGGCTTGGGCTTTACTTGCCCTCCTGGGCCAAAAGGTGCCAGCTTTGACTTGCTTATCAAAACCCTGAAGTGTACCATAAAGCAGTTATGGACAAGCTTTTAGCATTCCAGACAAGAACTCCTATGAATATACAGAACTATCAGAGAGAACATGTTCACTCCCAGGGTGAAAGAGTCTGAAACTCATTTATAACTGTTGAAATACCTACTTGATTACAGTAACAACGCAGGAAATCAACCTGAGATGGTTGTTAGGTCCATTTGGACACCACCATTAGAGATTTGCTAAAATAAAATCTTAGTGATGGATTATTAAAGGGTTAGTATTTGAAGAGTCACACAAGCGCCCATAAAGCGGTGGCTAGGTATCATGGGAGTTGTGGTTTGCAGAAAATGGAGAGTAAAAGGTTTGTCCATTCCCGATGTTATTTTATTTTACATTTCACTTAATAAAGGACCCTTCCAGAAAAATGCTCAGTTATTGCAGAACTGCAATTCAGTTACATAATATAAAAATACATGATTTAAATGGTTGGCAAAGTTTCAAACTTTGCACCAGAACCACTTTTTTTAGATAATAACTGTTATTTAGTTACCTATATAAAATACGCTTACATTAATCACAAACGAAAAGAGAAAGAAGTAAAAGGGGATCCAGTTAGAATTGGTCAGAATTAAATGTATTGAATAAATTCATTGCTTGTCATTTCTGCTTTTGAAAAGACACTGCCATCTTGTGGTGTGTTCATGCATTACATGTTCAATAGTAAAGAGCGAATATGCAAAAGTATTAAAACATGAAAAAAGTACCCAAACATCAAGTTATTTTTAAAAAGTAGTTGGTTGCAGAAATATTAACATGGTGACTGACCTCAGCAGTGGCAACAAAGACCTTAACAATGCTGGGTGACAAACCAGTACAAATCGACATAGTAAGCTTTTATTTGGAAAATTACCACTGAAGACCTATTTCTTAATCAAATTTACCAATTATACAATGTTTAAAAATGTACAAACAGGTGTTTTATTAATTACTAGAAATTACTAGAACTTTTACCCATACAACGTGCCGGCTACATTTGTGACAAAGCAACACATTTAATTATATATTATATATATTATATTTCTTTTTTCTGAAGTGTAGTTGACTTCAACAAAAAGTGGTACGAAGAAATGTTGTGCATACCACCCATGTGTACCAATTTTTCACCCCTGCCCCATCCACTCCCACCCCTGTCCCATGCTTTCCATCTATTAACCCCCTTCTGCCTCTAGCCCCTTCACCCAAGTAGGTTGTCCCATATTTAGAGACCTGAAATGTTGGGTGGTATGGTTGTGTGTCGTAGATGTCCTAGACGGGAAATGCATAAAGCTATTCTGAATCTAAGACAAACTCTGATTAAGACCTGAGTCTTAACATCAGGAAAAAACCCAAAAAACCCCAAATGGACAGATGAGACAAACGAATCTTATCTGCCATCAAATGTTTCTATGTGCATGACTGCCTCTGCAATAATACCTTAAAATGACTTTGTTATTTATAAAAATTGAATTTGCTTAGGTAAAATGTCAAATGCTAAAGACATTGGCATGGTTCTAGGAGAATGAAAAGTGGTAGGTAACTGGAAATGATTCATTCCACTAAACAGACCTCTGTGTTTCCTTCCTGTCTTATTCCAGTCTAGAACTAAATATAATCTTTGCCATCAAGTAAGGAAGTTGCTTTATTTTCAGTTCTTGTTGGCTTATGCGTTCCTTCTCCTTTCCAAAAAACAAAACACCTGTCACATTTTAGGTATTTTTTAAAATGTGTTCTTCAAGTTTCAGTTTATAGTTTACTTTATGCTTATGCTAGACTGCCAACGGCTAATGATCAGCTACGCATACATCAGTCTATATTACTGAAAAAAAATAGTTTAAGAGATTATCCTATTAATTTCAAGTACAATAAAAAGTTATCCATCATCATTCCAATGGCACAACATCAGAAACAACCAATTAATCTATCTATCTATCTGATACAAACATAGAATTTAATGATAGAATCTGTTTTTCCTTATGTGTAGACTCAGACCTTAATCAGTCCTTGGTCTTGTCTTAGATTCAAGATAGCTTTATGCCTATCTCATGCATACTTAAATTCCCTCACTGTATTGGCCTCTGTTGTGTTAGGTACCGGCCTTTGTATTCCCTACCGTAGGCCTTTTCCTCACTCCTTTAGCAGGAACATGGAGTTGCTCCTGTCATAGGGCTAGAACTGCTTGCATGCATGATTCCGCAAGTCCCCTGATCTACAAGGCTAGTATGTCACACATGCGCATGGGAGGATAGTGGATATCGTGTGCACTTGGTTTGTCCTGCTTTAGGTCCTGGTTTCTAGATTATCCCATTCAAATTGTTTCCCTTTGACTTGGACAGATATCCTGGCTGACCTGATTCTTGTTTCACTTGACACTTGATTTTGACTTCTTCTCAGTTTGACTCAGCTCGCTCCTGATACGGGACTCGGCCACTTTGACATGTAAGGCTGACATTATGATAGCTGATAACCAGGTTTATCTCAGCAGACGTACAGTTATAGGCAGTGCCTTCTTGTTTTTTCCTTGGATGACAGAGGATCCCGGGATAGTCTTATCTGCACTGGTTCTTCCAGGACTTCTTCAGCTGTCTTTCTTGCAATCTACATTCAATTTGAATGACTAAAGGATCTGGTCTTCCATGGAGTCTAGAATTGCTACTTGTGCCAATTCATCCTTAATGGATTCAAGTAGGCCTAGGCAGATTGATGCCAGCGAACAGGTTCATTCCATGTGATCTCTACCACTGTGTGGCAAAATTTGAACTTCATTGGGTTTCTGGCCTTGTCTGAGAGTTTGAAGAGTCATTTCAGAGGACGACTCATACAAGGTATCCGTGGCCTGAAGAGAGACAGACCAAGAATCAAAACAGATCTGTTTGAATTTATCAGGTGTTGAGCCTAGGTCATGGGTTCACCTGCCAGTAGGCATATGACATTATGAACATTCACAACATCTGAAACACTTGTACTATAAGTATACAACATCATTGTAATACAGTTACAGTGGATTCTTAAATAATGCCATGATTCAAGGTTTGCACATTAAAACCCAACAGAATTAGCAATTTAGCAACAAGTGTGCCAACAACCTATACAACAAACAAGAGCGTATTGTTCCCTTAACACAACTTATGTGTAAATAAATGTAAAAAAGCATTAAATCTCTTGCATAATATTCAACATAAATGTTGACATAAGTGTCAACATAAAAAAAAAACATAAAAGAAAAAAACATAGTGTAGTATGCTTAAATAATCAAGTGAATGTGGTTAATGGCAACTAACTCTCTATAGTGGAGCTGACTCCTCATGAATTCCAGTTGAATATAAGACCCGTATGGTAATTGCATCCAGGTTTTAAGGGTTTTTTTAAGGCAGAGAAACATTGTCATAAATAGAAAGCATACATAGATCTTACATTTAAATATTAAAAGATGCCCCCATTCTTCAAGGTAAAAGTCCCCATACAATCAAATTAATGTCTGCCAGACTCTTCTCCGCTCACACTAAGTGCTTCACCCTCCACTGTTAGCAAGGAGGTTAGAGTATCCTGAGGAATATTACTGCATTCAAAACAATGATTAATTTATTTAACCAAATAAGATAAGAAATACCCTTAAATGTTGTATAATATATGGTAGTGAACCCATCTAAGCCTGGGCTCATGTGCTGTGGAAATCAGAAAAAAAGCCAGATCTTTCATGGGATCCATTCATTTAGTGATAATTTTTCCCGTCGGAGGCTTCACTTGAAGAGGTATTACATTTTATTTTTCACCCCTAGGAACACAATAAGCAATCATTTATTGTAAGTGTTTGAGTAAAACATTTTCATTGCTTCCCATATTGCAGATCACCTCCTACTGCCTGCTCCATGCAAGAAAGCATCTTACCCTTAGAGAGGAAAGTATAAAACATTGGTAAAATGCTCCATGCTTACGGAGAACATTGTTTGAAGTGTCATCCGTGGCAGTTCAGGAAACAACTGAAGTAAAATATATCTTTCAGTTGGACCTGCCACCTTTTCTTGATATTTTTAACAGTGTAAAAAACCTTGGGGTTTGGAACCATTTTGGAGCAGAACATGAAACATGGAAAGAATGTCAGCAGTTGTGAGAGCAAACAAATCAGGGGTTGTAGATGACAGAGAGCTGGATGGAAATGTTAAGCAAAGAGGTGCACACAAAGAAAGGGTAATGCATGATAAACATAACCAAAAAACCTCAGCAGAGCATTATGAGCGCTATAAAGCATTATGTAACAGCACATATCAAGCTTACATGTAGCAGACCTCAATAAAGAACCTGGACAGAGTATATAGCATTGGATATATAATAACTGCCACAACTGTTACAACAATCAACAATGTTTACAGTGTATTTCACTTATTTATAGAGCACCAGCAAATTCTGTACCACTATTACAAGTGACAATGACATCAGGGGTAGGCCTAGGGGTAGTGGCACCTGGGTGAAGTATTTCTTCATCCACTAACTCTAATGCCATACACTTATTCATATACACACACTATCTTTATCCCCCCAGGAGCCACTAACTTTAGGCTTATCCCTGACACCATATGCTCACACCCCCACACTGAACATTTAATGTACACTTGGAGTTTATTATGTTCATTGCAATTAGTAGAATTTCTTTTGGGAGCAAACTTTAGTTTGTCCTAGATTAAGCTTTATGTGCTTGGCTACCAGTAATCGCATCTGAGCATTCTGATATTGTTGGACCTATATATAAAAAGTGATTCTAACGTTTTTAACCTGTTACAATATCCATAGCAATCAAAGAAGCATAAGTCTCATTGGTTGGTATACACTGAAATGTAGACCTGTAAGGTATAAATTAATATTAAATAGATAAAATAACAGGATAGACGCGGAACATGGCGCATGGTCCTCTGCATCTATAAATCTATGTGTTGAAAAACTTTGACTTTGGTACACCCATTAAAAAGAAGAGAATGACAACAAAAATTGATGTGGTTGGCGGGTAACCAAAAGCAAGACATATATTATAAACAAAGGAAGCAGAACTAGAGACTTAAGATTATGGAAGGAAGTGTCTGGCATGATGTCCCCACCGAACTGCAGTACCTGGATCCATTTATTAGTGATACAAAAAACAGCACAGACGCACGCATTACATCAATCGAAATCAATCCAAACTTTAATACATATAAGACAACATTTCCTCATATAGCGAATATTGTAGACTTTTTCTGTTGTCACACATGAGAACAGTGAGGTCGTAAATTGTAAATGAAGGAAAAAAATCCAAAGTGTTATGTATCAAACTGTGTGAGATAAAATGTACTATATAGTCTCTTAGCATGAGCTGCTGTTATGAACAAACAAATGTGTTTTATTTACTTTACAATGCCACCATTTAATTTCAAAGTATAAAAAGCACAGACACTTATTTATGATGTTTGTATTAAATGTTTTTACAAAAAATACTTATATTGCTATACATTCCATTCCATCAGATGATCAGACATCAAATTATATGTGTTTTAAGACTCCAAAATCCAATGAGACCTGAATGCTGGCATAGAAAACCAAAAGAATCAGGATAGCTACCACGACGCCCAATTTAAAAGTGGCATGGCCAGTATCCATGGAAACAAGGAACGGCATAAGAAATAAATTATCTAAACAGCTAAAAACAATATGAGCAGGACATAAATAAAGGCAGATTTGTAGGATCACAGAGTAGGAGAGTGGTAATGGATTTTTAACTTTTCTAGTGCCGTTGAAAACCCATGTCCTTTCCATTATATATCATAAAAGCCAGCCCTGGGACAAAGCTTCTTTAAAGTTTCTGCGCTGTCTTTAGGTGATTAAACGTTTCTCGGAAAGAAGATCACAGATCTAGTTTATTTGTGTATGTTCTGTCTCGCTGGGACGCCTGCTATCCTTTTTCTCACCCTACCCATCCTTTTATTAAATTTAACATGTACTGAATGTTTATGTTTTGGAGGCAGTTAATAAGGATGTGAAGCCTCCTAAGAAATGTACAAAATATTTGTGATAGCTGCGATGTGTGGTATTAAGAGTTAAAGTGAAGAGCCTCAGGTTTGCTGCACTACCCGTCCTTCTCTTCCTGTAAGTAGCATGAAGCGTACTCACTGGTTCCCACAGGAAACAGCCTCCATCTTCTGAACAGGAAGGATGACCTGCTGAAGAACCAGTTGGAGTAGTGGCTGTTCAAAGAGCCTCTACTAAAATAGCTCAGGAAGGGAAGTGCACCAACATTTCTGGTCACGAATGATTTATGATCGTTATGTGCTGCCGTAAACCAGTTACACAAAACAGGACATGACAGCTTTTTCTGTAATGGTGACACTCGATGTGTAAGAGAAACCCAGTGTATTGGTATGGATATAGAGGAGCCAACATGCCTGGGGTGCACCTGTATTCTAGCATCCAAATTCTGCCGCCTCATGGCGATGAGCAAAACAGCAAAGCTTGGGCAACGTTTTCCAACTTAGACTGAAAAAGAAAGAAGATCTCCTATGTTTATGATCGATACCAGATCATTAAAATGAAAGTCTTAACTCATTAGAATTTCAGACCACATACAGTCTGATTTAATACGAGAGGAGATTGGTTACAAGTTTTCGGGGAATCCAAAAAAGCACTGAGCCGATTGACAACATCAGGGACATGGCTGTGGGGAGGTTCTGTCAAGTTATGCGGAGCTGAGCCACAGTGACTGTTTATAAATTACTCTCTGGTCTCAAATGTCTCACTTGTGGGAATTACTCTGGTCTACTTCACATTTACTGAATAGGCCACCATAAATTGGGCTACCGCCGCTCATTCAGTTATACTGCCTAGGCTACTCACATTTACTGAATAGACCACTGTAGGTGGGCCACTCGCAGTCCATTTAATGTTGCTCTTCCTAGGCTGTCACACATCCAAGATCTGCTCATGGGCCCTACTTTATCCATCACAATTTGGACACAATCTGAACACAGTTTTTCTTTTTAATGTCCATTAACAAAATATTAAGATTATTTACAATAAATAATGCTTTTGCAGGTCTTTTTTCATTAATACGAAGTATAATATAATGAGGAGATAGCCATGGGAATGGAGTAGCAAAGCCGGAACATCAGAGACTCTGATGGTGGTGGTGTGCGCAACCACCAGCGACTAGACTGTAAGACCAATCCCAACATGACATCATGCCAAAAAGTATGCTTCAGGGACCCAGGGTCCCCACAACAACCTCCAGTACTGCTCTCCTAATAAAAATATATTTATTATATGTGATATGCTTCCCATTTTAACCAAGACCCTTCTAGAGCTCCTTAGAACTGTCAGATTTATTACACTGGATACCATCTGTATGTCTCTATTGAAATGTAAATATAAGCACAATGTTATCATGGCCGTCGCACATAAATCAATTTTCCATTTCTATTTATCTATGTATATTTGCACATTATACCAAATGTGGATGAATAATGCGTTTAATCAAATTTCATTGAAAAAATCAGACATTAATCTATGCTGATATGATTTGATTACAGGGATTATCAGAAATGTGTCTGCTTTTGTTTTGCAGTTGCAGTTATCAGTAGTGTGTTATCCGCAGTCGCAAACCAAGACTCGCCGCCAGCAATCAGCTGCCATTTAGTTAAGATCAGTAGACAGGCACAGGTAACTATGCAAATATATTATCCGTTATTATTGTATAATATATTCCATTCACCATGCTTTTAAGTTCTTGACCTAAGGTCCAATGCTCGCTTATATTGTAGAAATTACTAATTGTGATTTGTAATTTGTAATGATTTTTATGTCTCATATAATTGTATATAATTATGTATACCTTTAATTCCCTAGGTTTCCAGTTCTACAGACCGCACTAGTGACCTGGGCTGTTATATGATTTCCCAGTATGTTTACAAAGCAGCAATGGCGGTGGAAGTCAATTTATTTGAATCTGTGTCGCTGGAAGTCATGCAGAATATAAGTGATGCGGTGTCATCTGTTTGGTTGTTGAGGCAGAACAATATGGAACATCTCATGCAATCATCAGAGAGCGCGTGAGAAATAATGTTCTTCACTATTATTATTTATTGTCTTATATAGCGCCATCATATTCCATAGAGCTGTACAATGGCTAAACAGGACATAAAAAGTGGTGTATAACATAACAATGTATCTTACAGAAAAGATAATTTTTAATTTCAAACAATTATCATTATATATATATATATATTATTATATATATTAATATATATATATAAATATATATAATATATATATTATATATAATATATATATATATATATATATATTATTTATAAGTATTATACCTTTGCCCTTGTAAGAATTTAGTATATGGATTAGGTTGAAAACATCAGTCAGTTGCAAGGCATGGCACGTACATCTGTTTCTTGGAAAAATCGGGTTTTATACCGACACATGACACGTTTTGTTTGGTACACTGGTCTCACGAGGGGCATTGTGGTCTCACTGCATTTTTTTCTTGGATTACACCAGTAGGACTCCTATAAGAGTACACTAATACCTCCCTTTTTATGGCTGCACACGCTGTATATACTATAATCTAAACGGGAGATTTTTCCCTTCATTATCTATTACAAAGGGCCAACATTTGCAAGTTTCTGCAGCATGAGTGGCTGAGCTGGCCCCGTATAATACATATTTTAACCTCTTAAGGACAACGGGCGGTCCCTTAAACCATTGAAAACAATGCATTTTGAGCCCGTACATGTACGGGCTTTGTCAATAAGGGGTTAATGGGTAAAGAGATTTGAAGACGTCTGACTGGTTAAACTATACGTTATACACGGTCAATCAAGCGCTTCCTTCTCGGAGATCTCCCTTGGATTGGACCTTTATAGTGTACAGAGAAATAGAGACTCCCCTCCAGACTCTCCAGTCTTCCTACAGGTAACATTAAAGTATTTTGGGTCCTGATTCCAGTTTTTAATGGTACGCTTTTGCTACAATTAATTACAATTGGCACTGTTCCTAATCCATTGTGGTGTTCTATGATGGATTGAGGGATTTAAGGTTCTTTGCTAATTGAACTTCAACCGAGCTGTTGTATATATTTTAATTGACTTATTGCTCAATCGTCTGAGGCTATGTGTGCTGTCACACAAAACTATCAAATAATTAAAATTATTAGCCCCCATTTGGAAGCTGACGAATTATGGCTGCAATACAATAGTTTTAGATAAAATGTTCCAATTTTTTACTTTAATTGACCATGTTTTGCATGACAGCCCACGCAAAGTCTTGAATTACCTTTTGTGGACGTCTTATACACTAAGAAAGCGAAGTGAAATTCGCACCGATCTGATGAAAGTGGAAACCAAAGGATGCTGACACGTATTAACTACAACATTGCATTTACACTTGGCTACTTAATTTGATACCCACTAACAAAATTAAATTAGACAACTTCCAATTCCCAGGGTTTAAAGCCATTAAAATATGACTTAATCCCTAAATGTTTATAAGAAGCTGACATAAGGAATGTAGAACTTGCCATATTTTATTTGGATATTAGGTTCATTGAAATATAACTATGTACATCTTTGTACAACTACTTTTTGTGCAAACGTGATGCCACACATTGTATAAATAAATCATTGAATTAGGAAAAAAGTCTCATTAAGAAACCTTACATGAAAACGGCACAGATTTGCCCATATCTGCCGAAATGCCAACCTCTTCTGAGTAGGTGGGGGGAATAATCTGCTGGAAACACTTTCTATGTAAAGACAGAGGTGTTTTTTTTGCCACCTAGCAGAAAAGAATTGATAGTCAGACATCGGTTTGCACTCAAAGACTGCGTCTCATGAAACAACCAATTCCTGGAAAATTGGACGAAACATAGAAACATGATTTGACAGCAGATAAGGCCTGTCAAGTCTGCCCATTTTTGCTAATGACTCAGACTTTGTTCTTATCTTACACTCAGGATTGACATATGTCCCATGCATGTTTACATTCTCTCACTGTATTAGCTTGTAGCACTTCAGCTGGAAGGCTGTTCCATGTATCTACCACCCCCACAGTAAAGTAAATCTTCCTTACATTATGCCTAAATCTCCGACCCTCTAGTTTTAGTTTCTGATCTCTGGTTCTAACATGCTTCCTCTTTTGAAATAAACTTCCCTCCTGTACTTTGTTAAATCCTGTTATATATTTAGGTGTCGCTCTTTCCGTTCTCTCCTCCAACATATACATATTGAGATACCTTAGTCTTTCCTGATAACTTCACCCTTCAATTATTGTTCACTATTACTATTCAATATTTTAGTCGCCCACCTCTTAATTTTCTCCAGAATGTCAATATCCTTCTGGGGCTGGGGGTCTCTAGAATTATACACAATACTCTAGGTGAGGTCTGACCAGAGATCTGTAAAGAGACAGAATCACCTCCGTCTTCCTGCTATTAATTCTTCTAGCTATTTAGCCCATCACCCTGCTTTTTGTGATTTGTTTCTTGCATTGTCTTTAAGTCCTGAGAAATAATTAGAATTCTATACTTGGCTGTATTTAAGAGGCTCTACTGGATGTCAGAAACAAGCACCAGGATCCTCTTGTGGCCACCATCATGGTAGATATAAAGATAAAGCGGAACGAAATGACACTAAACTCAAGTAAATTGTACTAAATATCCTTTCTACATTTGAAGCAACTCATAACTCTCTGTGCCATTTTGCTTGTTCTGCTTAGGTTACCATTTTGCTTGTACTGTCTTGTTCCATTAAAGCCAAACCAAATAAAGCACTTTTAATGTACAGCATTTTCTTATCATCATCAACCTCCAACTCTTTATTGCTGCCACTTTTCCCCCAACTTGCCTTCTTCAGAAACGACAGTTCCACGGGCTGCCACCACATCAATTACCTAATAGATCATATACTGTCCTGCAGCAGGGTCCCTTACGATCCCTGAACTTGACCCTTTAGATTAAGCCTGCACTGGTGATGGGTCACACAGATTGTTACATACAATGCAATTGATATGAAAAACAATGGAAAATAAAAATCACTTGCTTTGTGGGATTTCTAATATTTATTTGAGACCGAAGTCTCACAATAAAGGCTTTATTATGTTTGGGCTGGCATATCCAAGCTGAGTATGGTTGGCGTTAGATAATGAAAACTCAAGGTGTTAAAACCACAACGGTCCTGCAAACGTTGCTGTTAACTCTTTCTTTGTTAGGTAGATCCCTCTGAAATCCTTGAAGGGTTGCAGGACCCTATACAAGTCAGACAAGAGATTCCATAGAGAATAGTCTCCTTTTTATTAGCATCAATTGTGAAACAACACCTATTTTGCTGTGTGTGTATATGCCCCTCATCCTCCCCATGCTTTGAGGTGGTGGGATAATAAACTCTGAGTGGCCAGTCTATGATAAAGTAGTGATATCGCGACCCTGAGAACGTAGTAAAATAAATATAATAATGTGTGTTTTGTGTTTTTGCAGTGGGGTTTGTTCTCTGGAACTTATAAGAGTATTAGAGAAACATGCTGGTGAATACCAACTTTCAATTCATGATGGGATGTCCACCTACACCGTGCACTTTGGGGTGAGAGTAAAAAGTAAGTATGTAACTTACATAAAGTTATGGAGATATATTTGAAAATCATTGGGCCAGCTCCATGTTCGAATAGATGGACTTTCTAGTCTAGTGCTTGGTTACAGTAATAATAGGGGCTTCACATAGTTCTACCCTTCTGGCTCTTCATAGTGGCAGGCGAATCTATTGAAATGGTTCTGTGTCTTCTTAGGGCAGTGGTTCTCAACCTTCCTAATGCCGCGACCCTGTAATACAGTTCCTCATGTTGTGGTGACCCCCAACCATAAAACTATGTAATTATATATTGTGAAATATGTGTTTTCCGATGGTCTTAGGCGACCCCTGTGAAAGGGGCCCACCGGTTGAGAATTGCTCTCTTAGGTTGATATTATCATTATGAAAAAGAGGAGACTGAGTAACCAATTCTCCAAAATAACTAATTCATGAACTCATTCTCACTGGGGCATTGAAATCCAATCTCCCTGACTGCTGTGGCTTTAAAAGTATTTTTATCCGGGTAATAAGAGTGTCAACCGTATCTACATTTCTGGTGGTTTGGAAGCAGAATGGAAGAATGGAAAGGTAAAACAAACAGTGAGAGGAATTGAATGACCTTAACAATTAAAAGAGATCAATGAAATGATGAGCTACTAAGTGGCCCAGTTCACTAGAATATAACAAATTGCACATTTTTGGAAACAAGAACTCATGGCAGCTAGTTGATTGTTTGTGTGAACCCATTGTATCAGAACAGGTTCTTCATGCTAATAACTACTTCTATGTTCTATGTACTTTTGTACCAAACACACTTACGCTGTTGTCATGGAGCCATCTTGTTAATGTCTACCTTGTTGGTGTTTCACAGTTTTACCTATTCTTTAAGAGTCTACTTGGTATTTGATTTGTGTTTCAGGTAAACCAAGAAAGCCATATTTTACGGAGACTAATAAGATGGTGAGCTGTGTATCGGAAAGCTATCCTAAACCTTCACTTGAATGGTTATTCTGTAATGATCCTCATCGCAGGTACTGTGAGATCTTCGCCCTTATAAATGTAACTTCATTGGGGCTCATGGTTGTGAACATTTGTACCTTGCTTGAACCCCACTTTAGTCAAAGATAAAGCTGTATTCTTTGAAATATCAATTTCTTGGTAAAGTTTGTCTAGGATCAAATACCAAATCAACTCGGTACAGTTCATTAGATATAGCACGTTATTGGAAATTGTACTTTAACAGTGAATGTATAGTGTGATATGTCATTATAGCGTTATATGCATTGGATGTATTGAGGTCAGTATGGTAGACTGGAGAGTTTTTATTCCCATGAAATTGATATTCATACAGATAATGAATGTACTGTATATTTGATGGCTACACTGTTGTGTTTATTCACTAAAGAGCTGGCATACTCATCTGCAGCAGAGTATCATTGATGCAAGGTACAAAAAAAAAACAGATGAATTTAAACTGTACGCCCATTAAATATATACATTGGAATGGCTTGTTGAAACCAAATTCTTTTTTTCTCCTTTAATAGCTAACTCAGGTCATTTGTATTTGAATTATTCGGATAGCGCTATATATGTGCCATCACTTTCCACTCTATCCTCACACCAGTTTTGCTATAGTGCATCACTCCTCTCCAATGCCGGAATAAATAATTGGTTGTTTTAATGTAGACATGGGTTTTCTGTTATATATAATGAAAATATAAAAAATGCACAGCATCCGCTCTTAAAAAAAACAAGCAGTGGTAAATTTTTGGCATGGCTGCTACTTCTTTCTCCTTTACAGCAGAGTAGCGTGAGATAAGTGGCGTAAACGCGGATTCATCCTATTCATTGCCTGAATATTCCTATTACAGATGTGAAAACAAGACAGGAGGCATTCATTACAGCAAAACAAACATTTACGGGGTAACAAGGGCAACGCATGATCTGCCGGCACGCAAGCTTCTGGAGGAGCACGTCTGGTGCTGTGCCGCTAATAGCCTAGGCAGGGAATGTACGCAGCTATATACCCTGGGTAATACATCTTACTAAAACGCTTATTATTTCAATAATTGCTGTTTTAATAAATTACTAACCAATCATTGAATTGATTATATTTCATGTGCATTTAGATTTTCTAAAAGTTCTTGCTGCTACCGTATAGCAGGTGAAACCTTTTCTGTGCAGCAGAACGTTTGCAGAATATACTTTATTATAAATTTATAAATAATTTATATATATAAATAATTTATTATATTATAAATAAGAGAACAACTCCAGTCCAACATATAAATAAAATGCAGATTGACTCAACCTATTTGACTTGACTTCAGCAGAAGTATAAAGCGGATATGCATTCGTGCGCAGGCACAGACTTGAGCCTCATTATACCGTTTCAAAGAAACGCATGTTTGTACTTACGTGGGGTAAAAGGTATTAAAGTGAGGGCAAAGTAGGCATTAACAATGACATAACCAAAAAAAAACATAGAGACTTTTTTTATTAATAATTAGTTAATGAATGTCATTTTTGTTTTAAAGATCTCGGATTTGAAAGATCTACGCCTGGAATTTATCTTAGAACTGGCGATCCTTTTATAATGCGATGTCGATATAAGTATAAGTCATTTGACTTTGGAATTGAGTGGGATTTTGATCATAAAAATGAGGTAAGAAATCACCATTTGTTCATATCTAATATACGCCAGCAGCTGCAGATCGTCCTCTTGGGGGGCCGCTGCTGAATGGGCCAGTTACGGGGGAGTTGTCTGATCTCCATACCTGGGAATTTTTGGGACACTGTATATGTGGACCTATATACACATATTAGCTTTAAATACTTTAAATATGTTTCACTGATAATGTATATATTCCATTCAGACAAACTGTTTTGAAAAGAGTGGATACATTTCTGGGACTTCATCAATGGTGAGAGTATCCTTCCTATCTTTTTCTTGGACGGACCAAGCAAGCAGCGGAAAATACGCTTGTGTCTCTTCAAATCTTAACAAGTCCACAGTGGTTACTGTATTAGGTAACGTTATTGGAAACTGTGATTTACATGTGTCTAACACAAAACAATGACACTGGTACAAATGTATTGTTCTGTATTATTGTAAAAGACAATAATGGCCAATGCTGAGGGCATGCATGTTTCATGGACATTTACATGGCATGTCCTTTCCTGGAACTTGCAAAATAACAAAAAAAGGGTCAACCCTACATATATAAATGTAAATGTATTATTTATTGCATGAGCTGATTAAAATACAAAATACATGGGGGGAATAGGTAAACCTCTGTTCCCAAACCATAACAATTGGGTTGTGTGCCAGTTAATGTAGCGTGAAGCCTTTGGACCCCATCCCATGCCTCACCTCAATCCTTCTCCAAAGTAAAGGTAGGATGAGGTCCACTGAAAAAAACAAATGAGCTTGTACTTGGGTGGAATTTGTGGACATTTGTGTTATATTATTTTATTATTTTGTTCCCATAGACAAAGGATTTATTGATCTAAACACATCTAGGGTAGAGTACAGCATTGCCAAGACAGACGAGTTCTGCTTTGTTGTGGTGTTTAAAGCATATCCAGATGCACGATGCGCATGGAATCATGGCTCAGACATCTTCTCATGTGACTTCACTACTGCAGATGGACAAAGGTAAAAAATAACACAACAATATTATGGAAATAGGAAAAAAGCAATCGCTCTTAATATCTTAAAGGACGTTTAATGCACGTGTTTGAACTTCATGTACATCTGGTAAGATGGTGTTCTGTTTCTACAACAGCACTTTAAATGACTGTGCCATGAACCACCAAAGGCAAAAGATTCCATAACATATTTGTATACCATAGTCTTCTATGTGCCATATACATAACACAGTAGCCATTTGTAGTCTGATGTGCCCCTTATGGCATTCTAATCAAGGTATTTCAATGCAATCTTTAGACTCCAAATTGAAATTTAACCTTAACCACTTTATAGTGTTTAGAAAAGCTATGTTTTGAATAAAGTATGTATACAAATCGTTATTAAATATTTGTCATCTGTTTTTTTTTTAGGGGGGGGGTGTCAAGCAGTCATATCATATACTTGTATCAAAGTATCTCATTCTTCTTTTCTGATAAAACTGATATTAAATAAAAAATGTCAATGCCTAACTGCCAATGCTAAACTTTGTTTGCAATATAGCTTCAGTGTTCTTATGGTTCAGGTAGAAGAAGACAGCAATTTGAAATGTATAATATTATCTATAAAAATGCAAGGCCACAAACAATTCCAACAAGAATTATACATTTTTGGAATATGCTTTTTTTATCCAGTTTCCATGCCGAAGGGGACACATAAACTATTAAATGAAGTGAACAGTGACTCAAGAAAACATAGTTGCTTTTGTTCATTTTTTGTGCAAAAGGATATTTTTCTACTTTATTTAGAGGATGGGTGATAGAGGATTAGTCTGCCAGCGGAAGTAATACGATAATACAGTAATACAAATATATTAACTATTATCTGCAATTCCACCAGGGTTCATTTCATTCTAAGCCGCTTCGATTAATTAGCAGCAGCAATGTGCGTCTAGCTCTTGTATATTATAAGCTGACATCACTTTTATGAAATATTTGCAAACAAACTAGACCTCGGTTTTAAGTTACGAGGTTCCATTTGGGGTTGTGGTACACACTCAGTTCTAGAAAAAGAATTAAAAATCAACAAATTAATGATTAGTTAAATAAATGTGTAAATCTCAGCTTTTTCGTTGTGTTACTTTTTTTCTGTTCTTTTGGATATGTGTTAATGTTTAGATGTAAGAGATATAATATATAATTAATGGTAACACTCTGAACTTTAGAAAGGCATACCCTGCTGTTTTAAAACACATTCTAACAATATTTTGACATTTTTTTAACAGCACTGCTAAATTCTGTGATCATAAATACACGCCTGGAGAGTATATATTCTTTATAGAAAATGATGCTTTGAATCTCAACAAAACCTTCACCTTAAATATATTACGTGAGTCAACAAATGTCATTTTGTGCATTTTTCCATCTTATTTGGAGCTGTTAAATCTACAATTATATCAATGTGGTTTGTACTATCTAAGGGTTAATGGACACCATCATAGCATTTAGCATAACTAAATTCATCAATCCAAACTACCCATCAACTACTAAACAACTAATGCAATTATAAGATACATTTCCCCCATAGTATACACATTAGGTGGGGCTTTACTACATCTGCATAGCTTGTTATGATTAGCAAACAGGGGGATGTGAGTTTATTTAGTGAATAGAACTGTAAAGTGTTGAATTTGGTTTAAAGAGCTGCTTTAAACCCGATTGTTTTACATGATTATACATAAAACGTTACTACCAGTAGCTAATTTGAATTGCTTCATTACATTATTGTTAAATGCTTGATTGAGTATATGTCATCGGTACATTGGTTCATTTGCATTGAACATCAGGATGCATAGGGATGCCAGGCCATGGTGGTCCCAGGGTCGGTCCAAGGCTGGCCAATGAAAATAAAATATTTATAGCATTGTCAGGTTCGTTTATACTTTACTTACGCAAATGTAACATGTCAATGTCCGTCTCTGAGCACATCAAATGCTTATATATTATTGTTCATTTATTTTAGAAAAGCCTGATGTGCATCGAACTATGACAAAAGACCGTATTTCTTGTGTGGCATATGGTAACCCTGCACCAGTTTGGACATGGAAGAAGGATTTTAATAATGCGCTCAAGTAAGTCTATGTCCACAGGTAAATGATTTCTATCTCCATCGCCAGTTTTAATCCCTAGTTATTGACTCTTTGTACACTTGTATATATCAGTGCATATTGTGGCAAACTGTGTTTTGGTTGTATGTCACCATTAATCCTTTTTATTAGCCATTGAAGGCATGATTTTTGGAACCACCTGCCCAACGATGTCCTCAAACATTACAATATGGCAAAATTTAGTAGTCATCGAGTCTTGTCTCGCTCTGCGTATGGAGAGGTGAAACATTAAAACAGACATTCCCATCTTATGCAGGAGTTCTCGCTAGAACATGTAAAATTTACATTTTTTCTTTAGGTTTTAAAAAAAAACATGTATAACCAAGAGTAAAATCTCATGTCATAGATATATTTACATATTTTCCTCTCCTTCGTGATCACCTTTCACACCATTATATCAAAAAGATGGCGGTGATGGGGAAAAGAATATGTAAATTATAGGACTTCCCCTTTAGGGTCAAGTGAAAGGCCTCTTTTGGTTATTTATGGGTCCTCAGGTTGAACTTGGAACTAACACATTTTGAGCGTTCTAGACATTTCACATATTAACTGTGTTGTTTGTTTCAGCTGCACTGAAGAAATCTTGTATGGCGTCACATATGAAGACCCGGTACACACGTCTGACGTATGGAGATCCAGCAGTACCTTGGATATTCAAAACATGACCGGGACATTAATTGTCTGCTGCTGTGCTGCGAACTCTGCTGGATCATCATGTGAAGCGACATTTTTTAATCATCTTGGTATGATCCTCTAATACTATTTGTAGTATTGTTGGCATGTCGGTTGCTTCGTATTAATTATTGAAGTAAAACACTCTGCAGACGGGCTTGGTCCCTCCACTTCTCACCTGATGGTACAGAAACCACTGGCACAGAAGTATCCTGAGAGGGCACCATCCTGAGCCCTCCTATGAGGGGAGAATGTATATGAGTATTAGACTCAACGGGGCTGCCTACCAGGAATTAGCCTCATTGTTACGTGGTGGTGGTGGTGTTGTCTGCCAAAAGTTGCCATTACTGGTACAAAACAGAAGTAACTGCCTCTTTTATACCAACATATTCTGTATGAGTAGTTTGCTGTTCATTCAGTGAAAAATCAAATATTTTAACCCAATAATCAGACCAAGATTGGCCATTGGGCACACCAAATAAGTGCCTAGTGGGCCAGTGCCTAAAAGCACCCCCCTACTTGCTTTTGTTGATGTTTGTGCCTCCGGTCCTTTTAGTGTAGCATGCAACTGTGTGTATCCAGCGGGTTGTGTAGGTACCTCATTTATGGGAAGATGGGCAACTTTGACCATAGTTGATGTGGTTGGATTACATTCATAATGTTTTAACAGATGTTATGTATACTAAATAAAGAATAAAAATGTTTTATGCTTTTTTTCAGAGGTGAAGCATTTGATTGATGTCCAGAATAAGTTTCTTTTTCCTGTTGTAATTGGGTTTTGCAGTATTTGCATTGTAGCTTTAATTTGCCTGGTTTTCAGCAAGTACAAAAAGGTAACTTATAAGTTAACATAAATAACTTAATGTCAACCCTTAATCTTATCCTTGACGCTTACATACTTTTTTCTTTCTAAAAGCAATACAAGTATGAGAGCCAACTTCTGATGATACAGTACACAGGACCCTCAGATAACGAATACATATACATCGATTTCAGTACCTTGGAGTATGATTTAAAATGGGAGTTTCCCAGGGAAAATCTGGAGTTTGGTGAGGCCCTGTTGACCATAAAACCAATTGAATTTCGAAAGTGTCCTGTCTAGAACTTCATTTCATGCTTTGTGAATTTTAGGTGAGGTTCTTGGATCTGGTGCCTTTGGGAAAGTGGTCACTGCTACAGCATATGGGATCACCAAGCCGGGAGTCTCCTTGCAGGTCGCTGTTAAAATGCTGAAAGGTAGGTGGTTGTATGCAAATGCAAATACGTTTTTTTTTCTGTTTTACCTAGAGGTTATAGATAAATAATAAAATTATTTTTACAGAAAACCCTGATGTGTCTGAAAAAGAAGCCCTGATGTCTGAACTGAAGATGATGACCCAGATCGGACACCATCAAAACATAGTCAATCTGTTAGGGGCATGTACAGCTTTAGGTAATCATAAAATTCTAGGTATTTATTTCCTTGTTCCTTGAACAAGCCATCTGGCACAACAGTCAGATTCCAATGGCACCCGAAACTTACCACATCCACAGCTCCTCCTGTATGTGTATATGGGAAAACGTACACTGTTGCCGCCCGTATCCAACTCATGCAAATTGGTGGCCGCTGGCCTTAAAGCTCCAGGGCTGCTTGGTCATCCCCAGTCCTGACCTGATTGTGAATTCCATGCATTCTAAACACTTACTTTGACATGGCTTATTTTACTTACTATTTTACAAAGCGTATACTCAATGGTTCCTTAACTTTTTTCTGTTCTGATTCTACAGGACCTATTTACCTGATTTTTGAATTCTGCTGCCATGGAGATCTTCTCAACTATCTAAAGAGCAACAGAGAAACATTTCACAAAACATGGTCAGATGTCATCAAGGACAATAACTTCACTCTGTACCATAATTTCAAACAGGATGATACATGCAGGTAATATACTTTATACATTGCTACTATCCTGGTAATCGTTAGCATAGGGAGGAATAATTAATAATAATACAAGGTGCTAATTGTTGATTTAATCAGGCAGCCTTTTTAAGGTTGTGCGGAAAACACAGACGACATCCGGTTGGCAAATTGATCTAATAAAACCCGCATTCCAATTCCTCTCTTCCTCAGTGGACAGAGGCAATTATGAGTTATGTTACCATTTGGGGTTTAGTTTTCATCTTGAAATTGTTGATAAATATCTGTTTCTCTGTGCCTATAGCAAAATAAAAGAAAAATTAATAAGAAACAATTCCTACACATTAAAAGACAAAGTATCCAGGTCTATCAAATATCAAGAATCATCGGAAATTGCATTATGTTATGAACCTGATGACCTTGAACACCACAGTGAGAATGGTAAGACATAAATACCTGAACTATTGAAGGTTTAGCCTTCTTGTAATTCTTTATAAACTTACTTTAGAAATATTTATACATTTCCTAGATTAACTAATCTACAACAATGTAAACAAGGTCAAATACAAGGATAAATGATAGCATTGCCATAAAACAATAATTAAAACAGGAGGCTTGTGAATGGCATCAATGAAATAGATTTCTTGAAACATCATCACTTACGGAACAGTAATTCCACCATCAAAGAGCCACCAACTACCTAAAACATTGTATACAATGAACGTCCTTTCATGATGGATGGATTCTGGTGGGCTGGTGGCTTTTGTGGAGTGTACTGATACAATACGCTATACTGGCCAGGCATATGACATATTAATATTAATGTTATATTATATTAATATTAATGTTACACAAATTGTAAGGTAGAGAACTAAGACCACCAAAAAGTAAGTAGTAAGTAAGCATGGTCACATGATGGCCACATATGAATCCACTCTGACTATTGTCTAGACAAAGAAAAGGTGACACCAGTGTTCTAGTGCCTAGCAGGGTCAACTACCACCCGAAAAACCTGCCGCCCTAGACCTAGTTGGCCTAGGCCAGTTTAAGTTCCTGAATATACTATCCCTGTGATGTGATCGATTCTGTTGCCTTTTGCATTATTCTGTTACAAGATATAAGAGTTTATATAAAACGGGAATTCTGCAAATTCTCTATGTTTGATAAATATCACATTTACCGTCTCTAAATTTGAAAACATTTTTTTTCTCATAAAGAACTGAATTACAAAAACATACGGTGCGATGAAGATGACCTGAATGTTCTCACATTCGAAGATCTGCTCTGTTTTTCATATCAAGTTGCGAAAGGAATGGAATTTCTTGAATCCAAACTGGTAAGTTTCATAACAACGTAAAAAAATGAACTTTTGTCAACTAGTAAATAATTCTGAGAACAGCCCATCCTGTAAAAATTAGTCATCATGCTTTTTATAGTCAGCTAAAAATAGTTGACATTGCTTGTTGTATAGCAATTAAGGGTTTGTTACAAATTAACTTTACATGAACTTTTCTTTGGAATGGTAAATTTGTTACTGTTTTGAGCTAGTGATTTGCCTTAATTAGCATTTCATACATAAAATTAAATATTTGCTAGGGAGGGAGACCTTTATTTCTGTTGAAGGCTAGATAAACACATTGGTCTCCTTCCCTTCGAGATCACTTGGCACCTCTTAAAATGTCAAACCCGGTTGCCCTGCGGCTTGTTAGAAATATCGGTAATGGCTTAAAATGGTGATTTATTGTGAGGCTGGACGGATGGTACATGTGGCTCGATTCATTACAGGTGCCGTGAGATAGAACTCCATAAAATCTCTGGTTGGGAATCTAGCCTTCTGATCAAAAGCAATGCTTCAGAGAATTCCTGCAAGACATAACAAGTTGTCTACAATATGAGTTCTCTGGTTTTTGCCAGGTGACCATTTTACCAAGACAACTGGACCCAAGACATCTTTACATCTTTGTGCCAAACTAAGAATAAGTAAAAGCACAAAGAGCTTTCTAGGACCCACCTTTACTGGCACAACGTGTTGTGCTTCGGCTACAGTTTTAGAAGTAGTGGCGTTGTGGGACAATTTTCAATGGTGCCACTAGAGACAATATTGGGAAAGGTTGGGTAAAGATATTGTAACCATGTCTTTAATAGTATTATAAATGACTTTCTCTTTATCCAGTGCATACACAGAGACCTTGCTGCCAGAAATATTCTTGTGACTCATGGAAAAGTAGCCAAAATATGTGATTTTGGACTGGCTCGTGATGTTGTGAATGACCCCAATTATGTGGTCAAAGGCAATGTAAGTATAGTCTATGCTTCTTCCTTTACTAGGAGTTTGTATTCTAACAATGACTGGACAGATCAATCTATAGATGAAGGCATAAAGAGTTCAAACAGCATATATAATTCTATGGGTTTTCCTGGCTTTTTTAGGCGCGGTTACCTGTAAAATGGATGGCGCCAGAGAGTATCTTTGAAGGAATTTATACTATTAAAAGTGATGTGTGGTCCTATGGAATATTACTTTGGGAGATCTTTTCCCTCGGTAAGTATACCTTATAAATACAATCATAATGTGTAAATTATGTACTAACAGCTATTTATGTCATCTGTTGTTTTTTGTTTTTTTGTCAGGAGTCAATCCATACCCTGGGATGCCAGTGAATGCCAACTTCTATAAACTCCTGCAGAGTGGATTTAAAATGGACCAGCCGTACTACGCCTCAGATGAAATGTGAGTGTAATATGACATAGACTGTGTTTTTATATTTGCTCAATAAAGTCAAAATACATCAATTAATCTGTAGCGGGTATAATGTATTATTTTGAAATACTTTGAACAAGCCAACATAATGCTACAGACCCATAGTTGAGAAATATCAGGCTCTATTATGGGACACAAAAGGGTAAACGTTGAGGAAAAACACGACATAGGATGTGATGTGCGCTATAGTATTGTTCTCAGCTTTTGCTCAACCAAGAACCCTTTTTAATTGATTTAACCAATAACGTTCCCCAGAGCTACCTCTCTTTTATCTAGGAAATAACAAACAGCACGTGTAAGGGAATTAATTCATAAATTTTCTTTCTAAATGGGATAATGAATTATGTGGCACCTAATTAGAATCTATATGAGCTGTAAAGATTATTTTTAACCCCTTAATGACAGCCCATACATGTACGGGCTCAAAACGCATTGTTTTCAATGGGTTTAGGGACCGCCCATTCTCCTTAAGGGGTTAAATAGACAGATCTAAATAAAGAAAAAATAAAATCTAAATAAAAAAGGCAACCTATCCTATGCCTAAGAGCCCTCTGCAGTACTATACCAGCCGAGTGTTATTCAATGTGTACGACATGCACCAGCATATTATTTGAGACAGATTATATGCAAGTTTTGACAGACATAACAAAATGCGTTTATTGAAAGCTTGTCGGAGAAGCCCACCGACTGACGGGGTGGCATAAATGGGTTGGGGCAAATAGCAGTAAATGCACCCTGATAATGCTTACTGTCATTTTGCTGCTAAACGTGGTTTCTTCTTATAGTCGTTATTTTAAGATCTGTTTTCCCCACAGATATTTCCTGATGAAATCATGCTGGGCTTTTGATTTAACTCAAAGACCATCTTTCCCACAGCTCGTTTCCTTTTTGGGATATCAGATTTCAAATACGGAAGCTTTGGTATGTAGAAATGTAAAGACTTTTTAAGAAAATGTGGCAGCTACAACAGGGCCATCATTAAATTGTCGTTGTAAAACGACAAATAGCTATTTAAGTAGAGATGTCCGTGAGCCATAAAGTGTGGGATTTCATAAAAATGAACAACAAAAATATGATTAAAGAAACTTTATCCCATTTTCCAATGTTTAATACGTGGTGGGGACCTAATATTTAGTGCAGCAGGGGCCCCTGGGAGTTGACATACAGTAGATATTGTTGATCATCACTATAAAGTATGTTTCTTTTCGTCTTCAAAAGTTTGGGGTCACTTTTTCATGGAATACATGGAATTCATGGAATTGTCTAGCTGTGCAAAAGGGTTTTCTAACAATCAATTAGCCTTTTAAACATTAACATGGATTAGCAAACACAACGTGCCATTGGAACACAGCAGTGATGGGAGTGATAAAGGACCTCTGTACGCCTATGAAGATCTTCCGTTAAAAAACCGCCGTTTCTATTTCATCTACAACATTAACAACGTCCACACATTTTGATTTTTTTCAAAAGCAAGGACATTTCAGTAACTATGGTGTTTTATTGCTTCTGAATCATGCCCCGCTCATGATATCCTTTATAATTACGGGAAGACTAGAATAGCTGTACATGGTCCTAGCTGTGTATATGTCAGGTATACTACACAAAATGTAATATGGTATTTGGTTTGTTTCATGAAACAGAATGATCTCTTATGTATGATTTTAAGGCAGCCTCATTTACCTTCCGTAAAATACCGTGCATTGTATATATATATCAAGTGTGTTAATTTCATTTATTTTCTAATTTTCCATAAACAGATTTATCAGAATCTAGAGAGCTGCAAAGAAATGTCCGAGCAGAGCAAAAACTCAGTCGAAACTCAATCCACTCTTTCTGAGAAAAATGCCACTCTTCACTAGAGAGCGAGAAATACGGGGGGTCAAACGAGTTTTTGCATCACATGACATAAATGAAATGTACTTTTCTCCAGTGATGTACAATGTTGGCCATAACTTTGGGTGAAACATAATTGTTTGCAAACAGTTAAGGTCCCTCTCCTTTTCTTATGGAAAAAGTATTTTTAAACTTCAGCATAAAAATGCTGTATACAGTAATGGTGGTCGGCGCCATCTTATTTTGGTCTAATAAATTTCCTTTATCTGAATAATATTCAGCTTACCGCAGGGGAAGATCCAAGAACACCTCTAGCAACAAGCAGGGTGCATCTCCTACTGATTGTTTCCAGTGTGTGTGTGTGTACGTGTGTGTATGTGTGTGTGCGTGTACGTGTGTGCATGTGTATGTACGTGTGTGTAAATCCTGGCCCATTATAAGAAGTACAAGTGTATAACTTCTAATAGTCTTAATAAATGAATTGTGAAGTGCTATAGACCATACACTGCAAACAACATATAAAAAATATTTGTAGGAGAAAGCAATCCGCCAACCTGACAGCTGCCATTGTTGTCAGTCATGTGATGTTTTACGTGGCTTTCCACATTATTTTTGAAAACATATTTTTAATCTGATATTAGTATATCTAATATTAGTGGGCCATGTATAGCTGTCATGAAATATGGGTAGACACCTAATAGCCATGCCTTTTTGCCTGCCCAGCACTCACGGAGTTAATAAAACTTAATTCATCATTTATCATTTGTAGATAAGAATAAAATATAGCAGAAAAATATGTAAGTAATCACAAATGTACCGAATTTTGGCAAACTCACTGATTTCTAAGAAGCCACAAAAACAAGGCCTGACCCCCCCCCACGAAGCAAAACTAACCAAAAGAATATCCGTTTATGAAAAAAGTGTTGGAAACAGCACTGTAGCAGAATTACTTAGCGTTATATTAATTCAACTTTAAAGTCTGATGTATTACTTTTCAAATGTTTTGAATGTTCTTTGTCTTTTAGAACATTAACCTTTCCTGTGTTTGATATTTTGTGTTGAGTTTTCTACAACTTGCATGTTATTGGCCAAGGTAGAAAAAGCACATTTAAAAAGAGAGACATAAACGGTCACTAATATGTTAGAATACATGGATTTCCAGATTGCAAAGAGGATTGACCTATGATGGGGGTGGGGGATTGCCTTTACCCTTGTAAAGACAAATAGGCTCATGAAGGGGTGAGGGTATAATACGGGGGTGGCTTGAAGAGACTTCTTGGTCGCAGTAGAACAGGTCTCCACAATGTAGAATTTGAGGTCTGATTATAAGACAACCCCGATTATAAGACAAGGGGTATTTTTGAGAGCATTTGCTGAAAAAAACCTATAATCGAGCAAATACGGAATTTTACTATATACCGTTGTTTCTATTTAATGGCTCTGATAGATTTACAATGATTAGCAAACTGTGTTATGCAATTATTCATTTTATTCTTCTATACTATTTTTGCAGTGCTTGATCATTTGTGTGCATATATCTCTGCAATTTATGTGATAAAAAGGGTAGTATTTTTGTACTTATTTGTTTATTTATCAGTAAATAAACGTTAGAATGTTAAGAACTGATCTATGTTGTATATGATTTATATCTAGTCTTCATTTCTTCATTTTACTGAATGCGGCTTTAAATGTAATTTAAATGGACTTTACCCAGCTCTCCCTTTGAGGATATGAATAGATACAAACCCCATATAATTATATATATATATATATACATAGCCATGCACTTTAATACTAAAGCAAAGGAAGCGTGGCTACTACCAATCCTCCAAATAACCCATATGATAAGTAAAATGGCCATGGAATATCAGGTACTTTGGTCCCGTAAGATTAAAGTGGAGCTAATGACGCAAATCCACCTGGTCCTTTTCGCAGCCCATAACGGAAATAAATACTAGGTGTCACTATTTGTAGCTTCTCCTCAGCTCTAGAAAGTCAGTTGGTTTTCAGCAGGTTGGGACAGGTTGATTATCTAGGTTTTGTTGGTTGCAGTTATGGAACATCGGTGTTTTTCCTGCAAATTCATGTGTGCGAAAATACGAAATACGACATCCGTGAGCAAGTGAGGAAAGTAACCTTCTTAATGCTGAGTGGAGGCCTAAAATTGTGCGACTTATCTGTGGTACCTTATATATTACAAAAAGTATTCCGGGGGATAAAAGCATAATTCATCCCGCAGAAGAACGGAGCAGAGAGTGGAGAGAGGGAAATGCCAGCAGCTTAGTTACCGTCAGAGCGGCAAAAGTCTCATGAAGTCTCTTTCCTCTGAAACCCATATGACAATACATGGTTCATGCTGCGCCTAAATTAAGACATGATTGGATTTTGCAGTGTTTAATCAGGGCCGGCCTTAGGGGCGTGCAGCCTGTGCGGCCGCACAGGGCGCCTGCCCGGAACTTAAATTAAAACATCGGGGTTTTTTTTTTTTTTTAAACTTTATTTAACATCATTCATTTAAATAAAGTTTAAAAAAACAAAACAAAAAATGATGCTTTAATCTAAGCCCCGGGCAGGGGCGCGGAGCGGTTGCTCGTGAAGTTCTCAGCAACTGCTCGACGCCCCTTACTCTCCGTGACTCCGTCGCGGTGCCGGCTTCTCATCTTGAGCACCGGACTATTCCGGCACTCAACATGAAATGCCGGCACCATGGCAGAGCGAGAAGACGGATGCCTCCCGCTCCCACCGCAGGACTCTTCAAGGTAAATTAGGGTAAGGAGAAGTAGGGAGAGGGGGGGTAGTTTGAAGGGGCTGAGGGGGGGGATAGTGAGGGGGGGCGCCAGAGAAATAGTCCGCACAGGGCGCCAGAACACCTAAGGCCGGCTCTGTGTTTAATAACACCATTATTTAAATTCTGATGGGGCTTATTATGGTAGTTTCATTTTTTGACTCTTTTTGTCCGGATTACAACAGTGCGCCCTGATTACTATAATGCGGTTATTTAATATAATGTCTGAAGCCTTTTTTATGCGTTTTGCATGCAGCCCCACATCCAGCCACTAAGGCATCCAGAATAACCTGGCTTGGGACACCCTGTGTCTTTTCTGGGCTCGTTTTAGGGATTTTCTGTTTTCTTTGTGAATGGGTATCGTCCATAACCGGATTGTGCCCATTAGGAATTGTTGCTGTCATTAGCCAAATGTTTCTGGACTCTGTATTACTGAACCTCCAGGTTAGGTATTTGCCCGATGTGCCAGATGATCAGACTGTGAATTTGGAGAGGTGAAGCTCACTGATGGGGCTGATATCTGATGAATTCCATTGGTAATTATGTGACAGTAATGGCTGACAGCGTATACAGTGACAGTGGGTGATAAAATATAAACAGGCCGCACTGAGCGAGTTTCAAATAATTCCGCAAAGTAACTTACAATACAATGAAATATGGGATGTGTTGGAAAGTGAAACAAACAGGTTAATGTGTTCAATCACATCTGAAGAAGAGACCTCCGAGGTCCTGGATGCTCATGTGCCTCTGTAGCTTTATATAGTTAGGCTTAATAAAAACACCTCTTCAACCAAAGATTCCATTTTCCCTTTTCAGCTATTAATAGAAATGACTCCTTTTGGGGTTTTTATATATTTTTAATCTATTAGTAACTCTATAAGTAAAGTTATGCTGTATCCAGCATTAGAAATAACAGAGGAGATGTCATTTCCCTCATCAGTCCGGTCTGTCTAGCTCCTCTCCCAGTCGCCTTCAGATCCGCAAAGGTCTCAGCGAAGTATGCTGGGTCGTTGTGGATGCGCAGCATTTCTCCACTCATTGTTAAGGTGATGGCCAGGCATCTACTGCAAAAAGCCTCCTTCACACTGCCTGCAATGAAGAGCCCGAAGGGGTATGATGTCCTCGCACCCGTGTAAGAATACGACACGTACAGGCAGGCCATGAGAGTTTCCTTTAACTCCTGCTTGCTGACCAGACAGCAGGAGATGGCCTCTCTACACACCAAGTAAAGAAAGGTGACGTGAGCTGGTGTTAGGAATGGCTCTGCCTGCCATCCTTGGAGGTAGAGAGCTCTGTCCACATTAACAATCCAGCGCACAGGGTCCATGGGACTGAGAGATGGTATCATAGGACACCTGCCGCAGATAAATCTACCAAACCATGCCAGCAGCTTGATGGTATCAGCCTGCTCCAGGTCCCATTGTGATGGTAAATTGTTGGGATCGGGCACGGTGTTCTGGCCGCTGCTGGTCGGTTCGTTGTCTTCTGGCTGCTGGTTCAAAAACCGAGCCAGAAACCTCTTCGAGGGCGGGTCTGATGTGCTGACCGAAGAGCGCCTCTTGAGCGGTTTCCCTGTCTTTTTCTCCTGAGAAGCCATGTAATATTTGGCAACAACAAGAAGTTATAACTGCTAACAGCTGAGAGTTATGCCTGAGATGCTCCGGTGTGCTTGTTTTTGAGAGTAACAGAACACTGTGGAGAGTCTAAGCCATTGTTCTACCTCATTACCATGACATCATCATCATCATTCTAACAGTCTTTATGATCTATGGTGATAGGACATCATGAACACCAAGGACTTCAACTTCAGCTATATTTAATAAATAAAGTTAATTTACCTGAATACAATGTAATATAAAAACAAGTCTAGGATTGACCCTGAGTGCTTCTTCTGCAGACACCATAAAGCTGCTGAACTTAACACATTTCTAACTAAACGCAGCATTAGAAACACCATTCCTAGTCCTACTTGATGACCAAACCAATCTTTAATCAAGTAAAAGTGTGCCTTGTTTATATTGTTTTCTGGGAACACATAAGACATAACAGTTTTTTTTTAAAAAAAATAGAAGCCACCCGTATACTTAGATGGCCTAAAAACTGGCCCCAGGTAGTATTTTATTTGAATATTCATCATTGAAAATATTCATCATTCAAAAATACCCGTAAACTGATTTTGTGTGCATTTTCTGTTCTCCGTCCCTATAACATTTGTGAGGAAAAAAACCATTAACACTTTTCTGTGAAGAGTATTAAAGTGTTAATCCTATCACATAATAAAAGGTAATTTGATGAGTATTCTACTAGCATTATATGAAACGAGGTAATCTTCCTTTTAAAAATGTAAATGAACATGATTGTGTAGATCCCGATCCTGGTCACTAGATGTCGCTCTTGTCCTATTTATATGAGCCATATGTTCTCCGCAACATCCAGTGCTGCCCTGCAGTGAAAAGTGGCTTCAAACCTTGTTTAAGGGGTCCTCTAAACTGTATATTGGGGGGAAACGTACAATCTAACTAGTGTTGCTTATTTTATCGTAATTCAGATATTCCACCATAGGGTTTATTCTAGGGCTGCAACAACTAATCAATAAAATCAAAAATATTTTTCTTTGTGATATCTGTATTACCACAATAATTATATTATATACACGCAAACGGTCCTCAATATAAGTGTCAGTCCCTAAATATTGAAATTATAAAGGCACATTATAAGCAGCATGATCTTCCGTCAAAACGGCGGAGCTTCTGGTGACGTCTTTTCCCTGTTTTTAGGACGAATGCTCGTATTTTTAATAAAGCCTTGTGCACCATGTGACATCATGTTCACAAAAAGCTGTGCATCTAGATTTAACACCATGCCAGAATCTTAGCAAATATATCGTTGGGGCAGTGATTATCTAAACAATGAAATATTTTATATAGAATATATTGCTTTAAGGGACAGTTATTTGTCCCTGAGAGCCCCAGTAAAGAAGAACGCAGATTAAACTACTTTATGTACTTTATGAGCATTGCATCTCCCTGATGGCGAGCGGACATTAGACATGTGGATTCGGATTTGTGTGATTTGCAAATGTAATGACATTTTCGTAGGAAGCTCTGCCTGTGTTACCTCCGCTAGTGACGTGGAGGCACCACACAGGCAGAAGAGGTAACGTTCGAGTACTGCAAGCGTGTCGCGGCGGCGGCAGGGTCACTACTGCCCGATCGCCACTGACACGCCACGGTGCCTCGAACAGAGCTGTCTCTGTGTGGTGGGCCACTCGCACGTCAGTACACGGAGAGGACGCGCGGGCGGCACTGCGAGGGGACCGCCCACTAGCGCCAGGACAACGGGGGCCGTCGGCGGACAAGGTAGACATAACACCAGGCTGCTTAATGATAAAGCACAACTTTGTGTGTGAAAAGGTATAAAAAAAAGGCTATGGGAAGCTAAAGGGGTAAGGGAGTTAGGGAGTGTGTAAGTGTAGCTGTGTTAATATGAGTATGTGTAGCATGAGTATACTGTATATGTGTGTGTTAGCATATGTGTGTGTTAATTCTGTATCGGCTGATTACAGGCTGCCCTTTTTTCCCCCACCTTAACTCTTTAAAGTGGGGGTGCGGCCTATAATCAGGGTTTAGCGCAGGCATGCACAATTTGTATTGCACAATGCCCGGGACATGCAGTTCTGGGCGACAGGCAGCCGATCATCAGGGAAGTGCCGTAACGTCACTGCTGTGACGCCAGGAATCTGAGGGGGGAAAGAGTCTTCTCACAGAGTGCATGGGAGCCACAGTAGTAAGCTGCAGGCAGGGCCGGACTGGCCCACCGGAAATTTCCCGGTGGGCCGGCAGATCAGTGGGCAAACTAACATTGAAAACAGCCGCGGAGCGGGATTGGAAGCCTCCTCCGGCGCCAGGGGCGGGCTGGGCATGGGGACAATTGCCCTCCCCAGGCTGCCCAAAGCTACTTGATTCTTTTTTTTAATTCTATATAGCAAGCTGGACCGGCTTGCCATATTAAATTAAAAAAGTATTAAAGTAGCGCCGGCCGGCGGCATCAGCACCCAGCGGCCGTGTGCAATGGCCGCCTAGTGATGGGAGCAGCATGAGGGGTGAAAGCTCCGCCCCCTCGCACTGCTGGAGCACCGGATCTCGGGTCAGTGACATCCTGTTACCATAGAAAACGGCGGCCTGCAACTACCAGAGGACGGAGGTCAAGAGGAAAGAGCCCCAAAGTGATAGAAGTAGAAGGTCAGTAAACTAATTTATTTTTTGAACAAACTGTATAATATTTTTATGCCCCCTATATGCCTGTATGGCTTGCAGGTTAGGGAGCGTGGAGCGGGGCCTGTCACGGTCAGGACTACTTGCCAAGCCGTGACTGTGTGGAGGGCATGGGCATGAAGGGGTTAATAGCACCAGGCCTCTGGATTTACTAACTTCACCCCTTAACAAGGCAAAAGTTACACCAAATTAACCCCCAAATCCTGCCTGTATCCCCCCAGGTAGTCTGCCACCACTCACGATTTTGATACCGGATTCGTGAGAAATCCGAATTAGAACCTTTATCTCTATATATATATCAACCCACCCCGGGCAACAACATATATATATATCCTGTAGAACTTAATAACCATACGGTAACGTGTTATCCTCTCTTCAGGTTTGTGGATATCGATACTAGAGCCCAAAGACAGACTTGGATTATGAATATTTTAATAACAAAAATACAAAGATTACACAGTGCCAGAATTACAAAAAACAAGACATACAAAATAAAAATAAAACAGCAAACAGTTCTTAAAAACAATAGGACTTAAACACAGGACCCTCACTCACGAGTTTCTCCAATAAGTAGGCCTGTGGGAACTCCTTAAGTCCAGATGGTTCTTACGATGTTGTTCCGATCAGAGTATATCATGGAGTTCTACTTTTTGGTCCCTGCATTGTCCCTAAATCAGACTTTTGCAAGCAAACGCCCCTCTGACCACATGACCGATTATATGACACCATCCCCAAGAATCGGGTCCCATCTTTGATGTGCCAATAAGTTATGGTGGGGTAAAGGTGATGGAAACCCCTCCACTTAAGATAGGAATGGAATTCCTACAACTCAGGGTCCTTATCTGTTAGGCCATGAATCACTACAGGGGTCCTTTGGGAAGATGACACCTCCAGCCAGAACAGATACAGAGGGCATGCACAAAGAAACACATTAAATCAACATCAGATTAACTCATGGAATGCTCAAACAAAGAAACTAACCACCTCTGCTGGGTTACCCTTCCATGCATCCACTACATTATATGAGTTAATCATGACACCTCCCCCTTTAAGATGGTGGACAGAGGAGGTCAGCACACGCTGATCTGCTATGTCTGCCTAAATCCTAGTCTCCCCTGACAAGACAAACTGTCAGCATTCTCATAGAAGCTGACTTGTCGCACCAGCTAGTAAAACTATACTGCTGTAGCACCGGACTCCATATGGACAACAGTCTAGGCTTCCCATCTACTCTATCTGCCTGAAGAGAAGAGTTGTGATAGATTATAAACGTGAAGTCACAACCATACAAGCATGGCTGTAACTCCTGCAAAGCACACACCATAGCTAAGCACTCTTTGCCAACCCTTGAATAATCCTCTTCCTTTGGCGATAACTTACTTAGATGTTTTAAGGCTTCATCCAGTTGTTTCTCTGCCCTGCTTAGGTTTGCCAAAAGTTGCCCATTCCCAAGCAAGACAGCAAACGGGTGTCCATTGTCCTGGGCATCCGGTGTGGATCCCAGGCTCTTGGCTTCACCTACACCCACAGGGCTAAGGGTTTCTTGCTGACTGATCAATGCAGCTGTCGTTCCATCAACCCGTACTATATTATCCTCTATAGCTGTTGCCCCAGCATCTTGCTGGTCTGTCACTACAGCTACAGGGGAAATATTCTGCCCCTCACATTGCCCACTCAGTGAACACACAAAAGGGATAACAGGGTGTGAATTTTCCTCCCCCTCCTCCTTATCTCCAGACTTTACAGCTGTAGGAGTCTTAGGCACAGTGGAGAAACTACCCCTTTCCTGCTTCTCCAGCACTTTAAGGGTTAAAGTAAACATTTCCTCTGGAGCATTACAACTGAGTTTTGGCTGTTGACTCACAGAAACATTGCATTCCATATATCCCTTGTTTTCCCTTTGAGAAAATTGATTAATAGCAATATCCTCAGACACCCCAACATCATGCAGACTTTCTCCTGCATCCAGATCTAAGTACTCAGGTGCTGTAGACACGGTTGGGCACACATCCCCAGTCCCCTTTAGTTTTCCAGGGATAATACCTTCAGGGCATACAACTTCTGAAGACACGTTGACAGAAGTATCCCCAGCATGCCCGAATCCCTTGGCTACCTGATCACCCATAGTAACACTATGCTTTTTCATATCCGGGGGCATTGAACCAGAAGAGCTACTACAGACTCCCTGTTCCTGAACCTCTGCCCCTCCAAAGGTCAAACCACACTTTTCCCCTAGAGCTGGCTCTCTAGGTCTGGTCCCTTGGTGCACATCCCCCTCCATCTCTTCAGGAGGCAAGATCCTGGGTGCTGGTTCAAACCGGCATACCTCTACCTTCTGGGCTCCCTCCCAGCTACCCACTACTCCCAAAGTTTCAGACAGTACCTTAGGTTGGACAGGGCTCTCTACCAGCCCTCCAGGTTTGCAGGTTTCCTCAACTGGTGCATACTGGCAAACAAGTCGACCCAGATCCTTGCCCAGCAAAACATTAACAGGAATATCCTCGGATATCCCCACCTCCCGCAAACCCTTGCCCACACCCCAATCAAGGTACACACGTGCCACTGGCACTGCAGGGCGCACCCCGCCAATTCCATGGATGGACATGGTCTTCCCAGGGATAAGATCCTCCGATTTTACCATCTCAGGCCGCACCAGAGTGCAAGCAGCCCCCGTATCCCTGAGTCCCATAGTCACACAGTCACCTACAGTCACTCTTTGTAGGTTCTCATCTTCATTCCCTTGAACCCTGGAAACAAACAAGACAGCTGGGTGTTCCCCAACTGCTTACACACTGCATATTGTCTCCTTGAGCCTCTTTTGGTCTAGCCACAAATAAAACAGGTGCAGCTCCCCCAGCTGTACCTCCATTTCCATTTGTCTGTGGAGATGGTCTCTTAGAAGGGCAGGTGGCACTCAAGTGCCCAATCTGGTTACACCGATAACACCGGCGGGTATCCCCCTGGCCCGATGTGGCCCCTGCTCTGTTGGCTAGGAAAGGTGTTGGTGATAATCTCCCTGCTGGCTTAGGAGTTGGTGGCTGGTAGGCTGCTCTTTTCCAAGTAGATGGTCCCTGTGATGCTTGTACCCATTTGGTTGTTGGAGTACGGTTGTTGGCATAATCGTTAGCCAGATCTGCCGCCTCTGCCGTGGTCTTAGGTTTTCTGTCCAGAATCCACTCTCGGGCCTCCGGACTTCGTGTCCTCAGGAACTGCTCCAAAATCATCAGATCCTCCAGGGCCTCATATGTAGTAACTTGTAGGCCTCCAGTCCATTGCCGGAAAACAGTCCGAAGCTGTCCCGCATATTCGGTGCAACTGTCCGATGTAGCTTGCTGCATCTCTCGAAACTTTTTCCTGTAGAATTCAGGGGTGAGGTTAAAACTTTTTAACAAGGCAGATTTTATGGCCTCATAGTCCTGGTCAACTTCCATTGGTAAGGAAGCAAACACATCCAGGGCTTTCCCCTTCAGACGTGGGGTTAAATACTTTCCCCACTCTTCCTTGGGCAGCTGGTACTGCCGGCACACTTTCTCAAATCCTCTCAAAAACACATCCAAGTCAGTGTCCTTTTCCAGCATTGGAAAGTGTTCCAGGCGAGGTCGGTTAGCATATCCATCCCCGTTAACAATGCTTTGGGGAGACGGACTATATTGCTTTAATCGTAGAAGTTCCAGCTGATACCTCCGCTCAGCTTCTCGTTCAGCCCGCTCCGCAGCTCTCTCAGCAGCCTCCCTCTCTCTCTCTCTTTCCGCAGCCTCCCTCTCTCTTTCTCTCTCCTTGTACTGCAGAATCAGGTTGAACTTTAGCTGAGGATCCACGCTCCCCAGATCTTTTAGTGCCATTTGTAACTCAGAGTCCATTACACTCAAGGCGTTAACTTTATCAGGAAAACATCCTTGATCCACAGGCTCTTCCAAAATCACATCTGCTCCAATGGCCTGCTCTGCACAGAGTTTATCATGTTCCAGGAGATCCAAAATCAGCTGCTCTTTGCTTTTGCCAAAAATTTGTATATTCCTTTCTTGACAAACCAGCTCCAGAGATTCTTTTGGCTGTCGTCGATATGCCTCCATAATGCAGTATGGTAGAGAAAAATAAAAGGGAGAGGAACGAACTGTTTTGCACTGTATGTCTGTAATTAGGCACTGAGTAATGTCTTTGGGAAATTACACAAAACCAATGTAATTTCTTCTAGTACTAAAATCACCAAACCGGGCAATACAAATAGCACTAAAAAACTCTAGATATCCCACCTAGCTGCCACCAAGTTTGTCACGGTCAGGACTACTTGCCAAGCCGTGACTGTGTGGAGGGCGTGGGCATGAAGGGGTTAATAGCACCAGGCCTCTGGATTTACTAACTTGACCCCTTAACAAGGCATAAGTTATACCAAATTAACCCCCAAATCCTGCCTGTATCCCCCCAGGTAGTCTGCCACCACTCACGATTTTGATACCGGATTCGTGAGAAATCCGAATTAGAACCTTTATCTCTATATATATATCAACCCACCCCGGGCACACAACATATATATATCCTGTAGAACTTAATAACCATACGGTAACGCGTTATCCTCTCTTCAGGTTTGTGGATATCGATACTAGAGCCCAAAGACAGACTTAGATTATGAATATTTTAATAACAAAAAGACAAAGATTACACAGTGCCAGAATTACAAAAAACAAGACATACAAAATAAAAATAAAACGGCAAACAGTTCTTAAAAACAATAGGACTTAAACACAGGACCCTCACTCACGAGTTTCTCCAATAAGTAGGCCTGTGGGAACTCCTTAAGTCCAGATGGTTCTTACGATGTTGTTCCGATCAGAGTATATCATGGAGTTCTGCTTTGAGGTCCCTGCATTGTCCCTAAATCAGACTTTTGCAAGCAAACGCCCCTCTGACCACATGACTGATTATATGACACCATCCCCAAGAATCGGGTCCCATCTTTGATGTGCCAATAAGTTATGGTGGGGTAAAGGTGATGGAAACCCCTCCACTTAAGATAGGAATGGAATTCCTATAACTCAGGGTCCTTATCTGTTAGGCCATGAATCACCACAGGGGTCCTTTGGGAAGATGACACCTCTAGCCAGAACAGATACAGAGGGCATGCACAAAGAAACACATTTAAATCAACCTCAGATTAACTCATGGAATGCTCAAACAAAGAAACTAACCACCTCTGCTGGGTTACCCTTCCATGCATCCACTACATTATATGAGTTAATCATGACAGGGCCTACCCGCTTGGAAACAAGACCTTCCTGACATAGACCTCGATACCCTGGTTGATGCTACGGTGCTAAATTCTAGGCTCCTAGTCTCACGTTCCTACAGTGAAATGTTTCTGAAAATTCTCCACCGAGCATATATAACCCGAAGCTTTATGTAGTGGCCCGGTTAGGTGATAACTCTAACTGTTTTAAATGTGCGGCGCCCGATGCTGATTTTTACCATAACCTTTGGAACTGCCCACACATTGTCACCCTCTGGAATGACATTCATCGATATATAGTTACAGTTTTAAAAATTACTTTCCACCTGACAGCGGAATGGGCCCTTTTTGGTATCTTGACTTCCGACGCTAGGTCTTTTTCTGCTGGGGACAGACCATTTTGATTACTATGTCAGCTGTTAGTAAGAAAGCCATACTGGCCCAGTGGATACAGCGTTCCCCACCACTTCTTGACATGGCTGTAGGCCGCCTCCATTGCATTTTCCGATTGGACTGGCTGAAAGCCGCTATGCATAGAGAAGTCAACACTAAGTCTTTCTTCCAAAAATGGTCTTCCTTTATTGCGGTTATGGACGACTCCATTAAAATGTCCCTCCACAATACATTTTGCTCCACTAGTTGGTTCTGCCTTCAAACCTTAAAGGGGTCCTCCCTGATTCCTGGGTTTCCTTGTGTTCGGGCGATGGTTGCGTGAGAGTCTCTGGTGGCGTGATACGATTCTAACTTATGCTCCATTGCTGTCGTAGGGGCTTCTGGTCCTCTGTACCTTTCATATTGTTTTTTCTTATATTTACATCAAATATGTCATCCTTATTATCAGAATGTACATCTCAAGACTCCTATGTTACTAATGCATACTTATTGTCTTTGCATGCTGTGATTTGGTTTGTCCTTATTCCCATTTGTGTTTTGTACTTTATATGTGCAATATCCTCTTTTGAATAAATAGTTTTAAAAAAAAAAATTCTATGCCAACAACATCCATCAAGGTATAGCTGCTAATGAAGCATTTAACAAATTGTCCACCATACACCCATCAACAGTTTCACCTAAGTAAACTTAAAATGCAAATTGTTTAGTTAACACTGCACATCTCAAAGTGGCACATCACAAATTAATATACATTTAAAATTAGAACGTATTGGTCCACAAAGTGCATTTTGCCACAAGATGGAGCCAGAGTACAAGAATATGGCGACAAAGTTTAACTTGGCTCTACACAAGACAAAACAATTTACAATGCAGCATACAGCATTTCAAACCTGCCAGGCAAACATCTTATAATTTTGTCTCTTTGTCCCACAGAGCTCATCTTGTGGGTGTAGTGTACATGGTACTTACACCCATGGGTGCCTAAACAAAATCATTACTGTGCAAATGACTTTTGTTCGGATCTTATGAACTAAGGCTTCAAAATATCTGTTCCATTTCACAAGGGTCATACGCAGAGGGCATTTAATGCAAATTGCAAAGTGCTGCTAACGTAGAATGAAAACTTGAAAAAAAGAACTCCACAACATTAACCTAGTAGCTGCTAACAACAACAGTAAGATCTTGTTCTAGGGCATGTAGTGTTGTAGAGGCAAGCAAACTGACATATTTGTATACAATACTGTGCAAATGTTTTAGGCAGTTGTGAAAATATGGTGTAAAGTAAGAATTATTTCAACGTATAGGTATGTTAATAGTTTATTTTTATCATTTAACACAATGCGCAGTGAGTGAAATCAATATTTGGTGTGACCCCCCTTTGCCTTTAAAACAGCATCAGATGCTTCCCTGAATTGCATGATGAATAAGTATCTGCCTGTACTTCTTAGCATTGAGGAGACCATTAATTCTGAAAAAAAAAATCTCCAATTCCATTTCCAGAAATGCAGCCTCAAACTTGCAGGGAACCTCCACCATGCTTCACTTTTGGAAACACTAATTTTTGGACCGCTCTCCACCTTTGGTGAAGAAACTCAATATTTTGGCTGCAACCTAGGCCAGGGGTAGGCAACCTTCGACACTGATGTTGTGGGCTACATCTCCCATAATGCTCTTATAGTTATATTGCTGGCAAAGCATCAAGGGAAATGTAGTTCACAACATCTGGAGCGCCGAAGGTTGCCTACCCCTGACCTAGGTGTACCGATTCTAAAAGGAAGTAGCATGATATGACTTTCATCTGCTGCACTACGTTTTCTTGGCCCACCACCGTGTCTAATGTCCTCAGCATTGCCCATTTCTCTGTGCTTTTTCAAAAGTTTAGACAGGACATGTGAAAACCCCTTTCTTCCCTTGAAAAAAACATTGTCTTGTTGCTGTGCTCAGTCTTGCCGTGGTGTATGACTTTGGACACTAAACTGTCCTCAGCAACCTCACCTTGTTAGTGAGTTTGGCTGCTCCTCACCCAGTTTTATTCCTCCTACACAGCTGCTTCCGTTTCAGTTAATGTTTGTGTTTCAACCTACGTATTAAATTAATGATCATTAGCACCAGTTTGGTATAATTGTTTAATTATGCACCTAGCTACATGCCTACAAAAGCCATCACACCAAACATTGATGTGATTTAGATTTTTCCTTTGTTCACTCACTTTTTGTTAAGTTAAAGAAATAAACTATTTTAAAATAAACATTTTAAAGCATTCCCATTTATAGCATTTTTTTCACGGTATATATATTTCAAGTGGAACAGAAAATCTAAATTTTAAAGAAATGTATGGATCATTGAGAAGCAGAGCAGTCCAGCTGAGCAAATAGATGTTTACAAATATGTTTGTAACATATGTTATGAAAAACTGTAATCCTAACTTACAACTCCCTCAAGATCATTTTATTTTACATATGTTTAGTGCACATTATTTAGATTGCCATGAGAAATACTATAACGTTTTGTTAAGTCCTAAAAACAGCCCTCTGGTGCTATAAGAAACAGCTCTAAAGAGCTTTAAATCAGAGTGCCTGCTGTGCTCAGTGACAGTGAGACTTGCATCTTAAAAACAGTCTAAATAAATCAGTTCTGGCCTATTATGTTGTGTCTCTCCTCCAAATGGTAACCCTGCAAAAAGGCTACATCAGTAAATACATCAGTCAATGTCATTATTTATAATTTTAAATATTCTTGGATGTTTTTGACCCATTAATGCTAGAGTAGTAAGATGAAAACAGCAAAACATATAAGTATTCAGAATAATTACAGAAGTAAAGTGTATTTTGCTTGTTGCCTTTAAACAGGTTAAGCTATGACGGTCCTTTCATTGGCACATAATTCAAAAACATTTCTTGTTTCACAAACAATTTTTTCTTCATGCTCCTCACACACATCCTAAATCCAGAATTGGTCCCTAAAGATTACAAAAGGAAGATGGCTGCATTATCACTTAACAAAATACTCCTTAACGCGCATTACAAAACACACAACTCAGCAGGGTACTTATAGCACTAATATCAAAAGGAGGCAGTTGGGTTTGGAAAACACCTATTTTATGTTTTCATATAAAAGCTTATTTTCATGGTTTTCTGGGTTCTTTTTATGTGGTCAAACTAAAACGCCATTAATCTGCCATCACTGAAATTAGTAGTAGTGGTGGTAATATCTGCAATAATACAGGTCTGAAATAAAATACTAAGAGTTAAAGATAGAACATTATATACATTTATAGAAAGGAAAAATGTGTACCTGGGATGGACAGTGGATAGCACTTAACCGCTGTTCAAACAGAACGCTCATGCTTCTTAGGTAGCACTTCACTTGGCATTTGTTATCTGAGAGTCCTGGCAATGGAATACAACAACTGCAAAAGCGGGTGGTTAGTAAATGCAGAATTGCTAACAATCTCAAATAGAGGATGTTTACTAAGTCACATGCACAGCACATCATTTGGCTTGTCTTCTCTTTGCACCAAGTGAACTGTTTTGCCTGTTGATGTGAACATTGATGTCATTGTCAATGGCTAATACCAGAATTCTGGGCAGTATTTAGGAGCAATTCTATCATTTGTAATGGTGTTGTAAGCCCAAATTTCAGTCAAAATGTAAATGAGCCTGTGCATCAAATTATGATAATTAAATATTGGTACATCTTGTGATGTTGTTCCAAAGCTGTTGCCATTCCGTAATAGCCCATGCCAGTAGTGGTGGAAGGTGTCCAAACTGGTGGCTGTCTAAAACAACACTACCCCCTTGTGTCTTTGGATCCATGATTTGGCTATTTGGCACAATGGCTATCTTACATACACTATATGGACAAAAGTATTAGGACACCTGACCATTACACCAACAGACACTTTTATGGAATCTATGCATTTTAAATACATAGATTATCATTACATTAATATGTAGTTGCAGCTAGCATTTGCAGTTATAACAGTATAACAGCTACCACTATTCTGCTAAGGCTTTCCACAAGATTTTGGAGTATTTCTGTGGGAATTTTACCCATTCATCCAGTACAGCATTTGTTACATCAGGCACTAATGCTGGCAGAAAAGGCCAGTGTGTGCTGAAGGCAATCTCCGTTCCAGTTCATCCCAAAGGTGTTCAATGGGGTTGAGGTCAGGACTCTGTGCGAACCAGTCAAGTTCTTCCACACCAAGCTCATCCAACCATGTCTTTATGGGGCAGAACCATGCTAGATGTGAGGTCCGTCTTACCAAGAGGAATCCGGAACGCAGGAATGGAACACACTTGCTCAGTACAGAACACGCACAAGGGGCCTGGAGTGGGTAACAGGGTGCTTGGCAGTGTAGCTGTAAGCACGGGTGGTCAGGACGGAGCCGTTGAGAAAGCCGGGGTCAGGATGCCAGAGGTACACAGAGTCGTTAGGGATAGCCAGGGTCAGGATGCCAGAAATACACGAAAACTATTAAGCAGACCAGGGTCAGGATACCAGGATACACAGGTGAGAAATAACTTGATACACGGAGGGGCTCACGAGATACGGGAAGCACCAGTATAACTGAGCACCGGTAGAAGGGAGAACGAGGTTTAAATAGCCCGGGGGCGTTCCCTGGCGTTTGGGACGTAATCGCGTCCTCCATCGCCATAGCGACGCAGTGGAATCCAGTCAGCGGTCTGTCTCATAAATATTCATGAAGCGGCCGCGTGTGCGAGAGGCTGCTTCATGTAGGAGTGAGCGGTGCCGGCGTTTCTGCCGGGAAGAAGAAGAGGACGTTCGGCGTCCATTTAAGGTAGGTGCCTTACAGGATCCCCCCACAAGACGCAACCACCGGGGGCGTGGAAGACCCGGCTTGAGAGGATACAGTCTGTGAAATCTTTGAACACATATAGAGGCGTGAACTTGGTTCGCAGGTTCCCAGGTTCTTTCTTCTGGGCTACACCCCTTCCATTGTATCAGATACTCTAGGTGCCCACGACAGATCCTAGAATCAATGATTTTTTGTACCATGTATTCTTCAACCCCGTCGATGACAACTGGAGCAGGTGGAGGAGGTACCCGATCAGGAAAGGGGTTAGCTACCCATGGCTTGACTAGAGACACGTGGAACATGAGAAGAATCGGACAGGTGGTGGACAGTTTCAACTGAACTGTCAATGGATTGATGATTTTTGTGATGCTGTAGGGGCCAATGAACTTAGATCCCAGTTTTTTCTATGGCACCTGCAGGCGCAAATTACTTGTGGACAACCAGACTTTGTCACCGCAGTGGTAAGTAGGTGGACTGGATCGATGACGATCTGCATATAGCTTATAGGCCTTACGATCCTTGATCAGGTTTTATTTCATGATTCAAAATTGTCTTGTTAGTGGGGTGACTCGGTCCGTGATACCAGGAACCGTGAGTTCAGTGGGTAGACCGGGAATCATCGTAGGGTGGTAACCATAGTTTGCAACAAATGGTGACATTTGTATAGAATGTTGTTTTTGATTGTTATAGGTGAATTCCACAGAAGGAAGGAACTGAAGCCAATCATTCTGAAGGTAAGTGGTGTAACATCTTAAATAATGTTCTAGTATTTGATTTAGACGTTCCATTTGACCGTTGGTTTGAGGATGGAAAGCCGTGGACAGCGTGGGACGAATGCGCAAGTTGTGACAGAAAACCTTCCAGAAGCGTGATGTGAATTGTACTCCACGGTCCGAGGTGATGGTCTGCGGTAATCCATGAAGCCGAAACACCGTATTCAGGAACAAGGTGGCTGTGGTTGATGCTGAGGGGATACCGATATAATGTGCCTTCTTGGTAAATCTGTCTACCACCACCATTATTGTGTCGTGTTTTTCTGTGTGTGTAGAGATCTTTGACCAAGGAGGAGTAGGTAACGGGCAGAGAAGACCTACAGGTTTTCTGCGTATGGCTTTAGTTCGGGCACAGATGGTACACGAGTGGACAAACAAGGTTACATCTTGATCCAGTAAAGGCCACCAGAAATGGCGTCGGACGAAGTCTGTGGTCTTCTTAACACCCCCATGTCCGGAAAGGAGGAAATCATGGCAGGTTTATATAATACTTTTAAATGAGCAGGGGGTGGTACAAATATCATATTTCGATGGTATAAAAAGTTTCTGGTACGTCGGATAGGAGGATTTGTTCTCGGGACTGAAACTCCACGGGATAAGGAGCGGATGTAGTCCATAAGAGGTGGTTGGTGAGTGAGAAACAGGCTGGATGGAAGAATAGTATCTGACTGAGTTTCAATGCAGGTGGTAACCGAGACAAGGCATCCGCTTTGGTATTTCAGGATCCAGGTACGTGATGTGTAAATTGAATTGCGTAAAGAAGAGAGCCCACCTCGCCTGTCTAGGGCACAACCTACGTGCGGAACGGAGATACTTGAGGTTCAAACAGTAAGTCCTGGTATTACAGAAAGTTTTCACTTAACAATATAGTTTCCTGTTTAAGTTGCTTAATGCTGCATTTTAAGCTAAACTGTCCTTGGACAAGGTTAGCTGCTGATTAAGTATCCTGCTTATCCTGTCATCTTTTTTATGCCACACTGATATTTTGTACTAAAAGATGAATTTCTTCAATACCTCCTCAAATTCTGTTCATGTTAAAAAAAATGTATTTGTTTTAAGAAAAGGTTTGTTTTTACAGTAGGAAACATTTAAAATATGTTGCGGGGTGTTTTAGTGCTACAGAGATTGTCATTCATGTATATAAGATTTTGGTTTCCATAAAAATAACAGAAAGCAAATATGGTTACCAGAAAGCTTAGAAATGACAATAAACATGAAACACATTTAAATGCAAAATAACAGTAATAATAACAACAAATACCAAACAACTAGAGGAACAAGGAATTGCATGATTCCTGAAAAAGTGGCACAACTTTGAAACACATGATGGACCTATCTTATTTCGTTCTGCTGCAACCTACTTACAGTTGGACTTTTCGAAGTGATGATGACTTAAGTGGTATCAAGGCACACTCACAACAGCAGTATCAGTTAGGGGACTGTCCCTGAAAACTGATACATGTGGTGACTGTGCATTGCTGCCAACATCAAATGGCCCTTTGGTTCCCAAGATGTCTTAGGGGCTCCTAAGACTGTCAAGGTTATGTCCCGAGTCATACCTGCCAAGTGATTAGGTTTTTACATGATTTTCAGGAAATGTCTAGCACAGCTGCCTCAGTCTTATATTTTGCAGGCAAAGGGCATCATTGGCAATTTGAGGAGATCCTCTCATCTACCCTAAGTGACCTAGGGAGCTGTAAAGATCAATGGAGGTCTGTACTATTGCAACACAAACCTATAATACTGCTCCCAAGTAGCTTTCTGAACCTGGGTACTTCTGGATGTGACCACATTTGGACATATGTGGATACCTCAAATGATGAGAGGTAGGTCTACCATCATGGTGATCCAACCAAACATCTATCTTGAATTTTTGTTTTCATAGTATTAAAAATACAGCTCACTACAATAGTTTTTAAAGCTGTTCAATTGCAACTCGTGCGACCCTTGACAAAATACATAATGCTCTACCTATTGGTCTAAAAACATAGCCTAGCATTGATATACCTTTTTAGATAATACAAAATGAAACTAATAATAACTATTGTCTTGAAGACCATAACTAAACTTAATGAATTCACCTTTTTTTTACTAGAACAGTTAGCAAACCGCAGGGAAAAATATGGACACCATAGTATGTATTTTCTGCTATAGTGACCATTTCTTCTGCTTTTCAACTAAAAAAAATCCACTTTGAAGCGCTAATCCCTCTATTTGCTGAACACACACACAGCTTTATGGTAGTTCTGAAAGGAAAAGATGGAAATAACATGATATCAGAAAGGGTATTTATCTGTTCATTTGTGGCTACAGCCTTACAAAGCCCAAGTGCTGCTTACTCCATATCTCTGCGCCAATTACCAATGTAGTGATTACTCCAAATCAGGATTCAGAGAGATTCAAAACTACCTCTTATCGCAGGCTTTGTGCTTCTAGAAAGAGACCGCTAGACTTACGATTTAGTAGCGGTAACACCTGCAATGGTTGTGGACCAAGTTTCCAAACAAATTACCTTTGAAGTACTGCTAACATATATATATACAAGAAAATGATTACACATTTTTATACTCAGTTGAAAGTTTCTATTTTAAAGTCAACATTTATATTAAATTAAGGGCATTACTAATATGTTCCTGTCATAAATATGTTTTCCTGTTTCAAATATTCCACTCTCCTGTCCAGTTAAAATTATAGTTATTCAGAAAAGTAATTTAAAAAAAAAATGTAATCAGTAAAGGTCAGTCATAAATTTGACAACACTGTCTAGAGAAATGGTGTGCGCATGGGAGGTGTACAGCTGCTGCTGGATTACAACTCCCATCATCCTTAAGCGTAGGCTCCAGTTTAGTTGCGACAGCACAAAAGCAGTTACCTTTGCTCTACCAGCTTTACCAACTACATATACAAAAAGCGAACAGAGAATCCCCTTACAATTTAGGGTCTGATCTGTGTGAATTATTCTAGATATTTTTTCTGGATATGATTCATTTTCATTTGGCACAGCACCAGCATCTTCCCTGTTAAAATAATGAATTACTGTATTTCCCCATGTATAAGACGCACCTTAATTTTGGGGCCCAAAATTTGAAAAAAAAATATATTACATAAAGTTAATGTACTGGCTGCTTGGGCATGATATGATTGTGACTGAAGTTAGCTGCTAGCAATTTTTAGCAACCACACTCATCACTACCATGCTCAGACAGCCAGTACATGCACATCACTTTCAGCCTCCCTGTGCCCCCTACACACGCATCCATGCTATCACACACACACATATATATTCATTCATTTACTCCCCCACCCTTGAAGACTTCCATGGGGGCCGCTGTTTCCCTCTGCGTTGCTCGAAAAGGAACAGGAACTGAGCGGAGTGACGTGAATTTACATCACATCACATGACTCCACTCAGTTCCTGTTCCTGTGTCGCCGCGACGGATCAACAACACAGAGGTAAGCCCCCTTTCCGGAACGTGATTGAAGTATCCTAAAAGTGGAGTTTTAAATTATTACTCCGTACATCACTATGCTAAATTACATGGTTACACTACACAACACCTAGAGCATCACTAGGTCAAAATCGCTTGGATTGATTGGGCGTTCTGTATACATATTCTTCTGAAACATTTTCCAAGAGATTCAGTGTTTATTTAAACAATTACCTATTTAAAGTAAAGTAGCGTTAGCTAAAACCACACTATAGCAAAGCCAGATACGTAAAAACAGATTTCATTAAACATATTGTCTTTAATTAGTGGACGTAAAGAGCAACACATAAAATTGTCGCCCACTCTAACCAGGAATTTACAGAAACAGAGGAAGACATCAACGGTATCCACAATTTTATTATTATTGAGCGACTCTTTATTTATGGATAGATATTACGTTTTATTAAGGCTGTAACTGCTGGGAATAAAGTATGAAAGGATAAATAGTAAGTAATGATTTTTTCCACTTTTTTTCTTCAAGAGGTTTTAAGTTACAATTTATATGCACGTTTTTTTTAGAAATGTTTATATGCAATCCACGTATAAAAATATATTATATACCAAATATATATATATATATCTTTATATATACTATACAGACAAAAGTATTGGGACACTTGACCATTACACCAACAGGGACTTTGATGACATTGCATTCTAAATACATAGACATTAATATGTAGTTGGTCCCTCCTTTTGCAGCTATAACAGATTCCACTCTTCTAGGACGGCTTTCCACAAGATTTTGGAGAGTTTCTGTGGGAATTTGTGCCCATTTATCCAGTAGAGCATTTGCGAGGCCAGGCACTGATCTTGGGTAAGAAGGCCTGGCTCAAAATCTCCTTTCCAGTTCTTCCCAAAGGCAGGGCTGGAATGGCCCACCGGGATACCGGGAAATTTCCCGATGGGCCAGTCACACCATGGGCCGGTCGCGGGAGACAGACCTTCAAAACAGCCACTGAGCGGCTGCGAGTGGTATTGAAAGCGCAACCCAGGCCACCTCCTCCCGCTGCCAGCGCCTAATGAAGTTAAGGGAGCCGGTGCACTTCATCCCACGTCTTTAAAGGGGTGGGACGAAGAGCTGAGGCATCTCCATTGGGCAGCGCGGTGCATGAAGACCGGCCCCTTTAACTTCATGAATGCCGGCCTCCACCCGCTGCCCTCACCAGATGCCAGAAGCAGTGGTAAGTCGGGGAGGAGGGGGGTGATATATGGGGCTTAAGGCTTTTCTGGGGGCAGAGTGCCCCATGATATACCTTTTAACCCCCTTCATGCCACTCTGCCTCTAAAAATGCATTTTAACCCCCTATATGCCTCTCTGACTCCAGAAATGCCCTTTAACCCCTATATGCCACTCTGTCCCATGATATGCCTTTTAACCCCTATATGCCAGAGTGGCATATAGGGGTATAAGGCATTTCTGGAGGCAGAGTGGCATAAAGGGGGTTAAAAGGCATATCATGGGGCAGAGTGGCATATAGGGGTTAAAAGGCATATCATGGGGCAGAGTGGCATATAGGGGGTATAAGGCATTTCTGGGGGCAGATGTGCATAACTGGGGCGGCAGGTTGGAAAATAAAAGGAAATAAAAGCAAAAAAATATTTTTCTCAATCACAGCTTTTCTTATTAATTACATGAATTAATAAAGACATAAAAGTTTCTTACAAGAATATCGTGAAGAATAATGTGATCTTTGTTTTGTTCCACTGAATAAATTGGAGCCTTTTCATCTAAAAATGTTTGCAGTAGCAAATGTTTTGATTCCATTCTGTCTAATGTATTTCATTTATCAGGGCCTTTTAACACTTTTGCTTTCTGGCATTTTAACACAAATAATGTGATAAAAAGAATGTTTTATAGTTATTTGTGGGGCAAATAGTGTTACTCGGGTATGTATAAGGGGTGCGTGTGGGTATAAGAGCTTGACCGCAAGATCAACTATATGGGGCTGCTCTCCAAATGTTTCCAGGGCTGCTTTTCATTCCCAGTCCGGCCCTGCCCAAAGGTGTTGGATGGGGTTGAGGTCAGGGCTCTGTGAGGGACAGTCAAGTTCTTCCACACCAACCTTATCCAACCATGTCTCTATGGACCTTGCATCTTTTACATGCTGTCAGTTATTATTTTGACTGGTGAGCTACTCGTTTTACAATGGATCTCAATTTTGTTAAACATTTGGCTAAACATTTTAGCGTCTGATGTGACAATTGTGCAACAAAAATAAAAACAAGTTCAAAGGTACATGAAAACACTTTGGACAGTAAAAGTTTGCATGCATTTCTTCTCCCGACTATAGGCCAAGTACCTCCATCTATAAAAAAAAGTAACATTATTGAATTATTTTATAAATATATCTATATTTTGTTTTAAGCCATTCATATGGTCACTGTACTATATGTTCATTTTATTTGCTCAATTAAGATGACCCTGATTATAAGATGACCCCCCAAAATTTGAATATTAACTTAGGAAAAAAAAAGAAAAAGCATTAATATATATAGGACTACCCTATAGGAGAATTCATATGTAAACTTTTTTTCCATATTTAATAAAAACAATGATTGAGAAAAATATTTTTTTTGTTTTCATTTCCTACCACTGATCTCTGACAGCCGGGGAAGGTCTGTGTGATGGACGCAGACAACCCCCCCTGCTAACCGCACTTCCTTCCGGCTGCGGCGGAAGTTGTCTACGCGAATCATGTAGACGTCTACCCGCTGCCCAGACAACACGCCAGGGAGTCAGAAGCACCGGTAAGTTGGGGGGCATAAGACAGGAGGATCCAATTCCCCTGCAGCACTGTGGGGGACCTGGATCTTAGTCTCATAATCAGACCTATTTTAGGTCTGATTATAAGACGATCCTGATTATAAGACAAGGGGTATTTTTCAGAGCATTTTCGAGCAAATACGGTAATTATGTCATCTCATAAAAATGTGCTAGAATTGTATAAATAAATAACAAATACAATTGAAGTAGTAGTAGTAGTAATACAAATAATAACATGTGTTTATACATTACATTACATTACATTATAGCTTATAAACAAACTTGCACTTTTAACATTTCTGGCCACCACAAAAAAATGGCTCCATCCTTTTTTTAATATATAATGTTCAAGGTTCCTGCCATCAAAATGAATGGAAACCAAAACCTTCATTCATTTTAACAGCAATAACCTGGCACTAATACCTGTTTTTTATTGTTGTTGTTGGCTGATTATGGCACCGGTCTGAGTAATGCCACTTCCAGTAATGGTTTTAATAGAAAAAAAAATCCAACAAGATGGAAAACAAACAAGAATGGACAAGGATTGTTTCCATCAGCTGGAAAAAATAAGGCAGAGGATGAGTAACTAATAATACAATGCTTCAAATTCTAGCACAGAAGACAAACATTTATATTTTGATACCATATCTGCCCGCTCATTCAAAGTAAGTGCCCATAATTAGCTGTCTTTATGAGTGATTATCTCAGCTAAATCACCAATGTAACCTAGCTCAAACGAGAACTAAATTCTCAATGTCCAACAAGGCTTAAGATGTTAAAAATAATTTATCACTTAAAATGAAATGTTATTGGGCAACATATTTTCAATGCAACAAAATGTAGTATGTACCTTTTATATATATATATATATATATTATATAATATATATATATATATATATATATATATATATATATATATATACATTCACTGGACAGGATGGCATCAGGCAGTAGATTTGTTGGCTGCACATCCATGATGCGAATCTCCCGTTCCACCCCCACATCCCAAACGTGCTCTATTGGATTGGGATCTGGTGACTGTGGAGGCCATTGGAGTACAGTGAATTTATTGTCATGTCCAAGAAACCAGTTTGAGATAATGTGAGCATTATCAGAAGATGGGTACACTGTGGTCATAAAGGGATGGACATGGTCATCAACAATACTCAGGTAGGCTGTCGCATTTAAATGATGCTCAGTTAAGAGGCCCAAAGTGTGCCAAGAACATGTCCCCCACACCATTACACCACCACCGTCGATACAAGGCAGGATGGATCCATGCTTTTATGTTGTTTACGATAAATTCTGACCCTGCCATCTGAATGCCGCAGCTGGAATTGAGACTCATCAGACCAGGCAACATTCTTCCAGTCTTCCATTGTCCAATTTTAGTGAGTCTGTGCAAATTAAAACCTCAGTTTCCTGTTCTTACCTGACAGGAGTGGCACCCAATGTGGTCTTCTGCTGCTGTAGCCCATCTGCTTCAAGGTTTGACGTGTTGTGCATTTAGAGATGCATACCTTGGTTGTAACGAGTGGTTATTTGAGTTTCTGTTGCTTTTCTGTCATCTCTAACCAGTGTGCCCATTCTCCTCTGACCGCTTACATCAACAAGGCATTTTTGTCCACACAACTGCCGCTCACTGGATATTCACCTGTTGCCCAGATATGATACACTGCAAGGAAGAATTTGTGCTAATTTGTTATGGAATAATACACAAAATGTATGTTTAAGATGATTGAAATAGTTTTCTTAATGGAGCTAATGTTATTTATGTTGTGCTATTTTTACTTTCTAAATGCCTCCACAAGTAAATATCCTTGACCACTTAAAAAAGTGGCTTTGACAGCTATGTATGGCACAATGGGCTTACAATACCAACTACTGGCACTCTAAGCCAGGAAATGCCAACTATAGGCATTCTATAAGCTGTGTACAGCAATTACTACAAAAATAATTTCTGAAAACTGGTGGGGTTGCCCATCAGTCCCATCTTTGGGCCCCAATGATGGTAACATGCAGGGATCCATTAATTGTAACACAGGTACCCCTTCCCACATCATAAAGATGTATACTGAAGAAGAGACTTCTGACGTCTGAAAGCCTTAATGACACGACCTCTGACTGGTGACCGTTGCTTTGAATCTACCAGTGCTACAGAGCATATTTTGCTGTCAAACTCTTCTTGACAGCATCCTGATCTTGTAGACCTTTGTAAACCTCACACGACCACAAATGTAAGTCCAGCGCTAATACTGTACAAGCACTGTACACCAATGGTACCTTTGTACAAGTGGAAAAAAAGTTGTAAAAAATTCCCTGAAATTACACTGCCATTAACATTATTTAGAATCTAAATTGTTAGCTGCTTAGTAATGATAAGTGATCTCCTGTTTGCAGAACTAGACACAATTTTAAGGGGGACTAGACTATACATATATATAGATTTTACATCTATTTAATACGTCTGTAGCAGGATACTTCAATAGGCTGATAAAGTACAATTGGTCATCAAAAGTCTCCATAATTCAACGGATACACATATAAGTGTTGCCACTGTCTTAATGTGAGGCAGAGAACCTCTGAAATCCAATTTTGTAGATTTATAACACTGAGGCCCGTGTATACGGTCTAGTTGAAAGCAGTGGGTATGGCAGTGAAGTGCAGGGGATATTTATTTATCTCTATGGCTGTTAATCAGCTTAACACAAATAACAATATTGACATTCTGGTAATTACTTTTCCTGCGGCACATTTTGTGGGATTTCTTTTTATTTCATATAGATAAATACGCATGGCTGTAATCAGAGGAATTTCAGAGTGAGGACAGATACTACGATAATAACAGGGATAAGGATTGAGGGCAGCTGAGCACCACATTTTAGAACACATCACAATTTGCGAGGCTGGGAGGTTAACTAAATGGAACTTTACACATGATAAATTTTTCCTACTATACACAAGTTAGAGAAAGAGCTGTGTAAAAAATGATATGGGATGGTTATTTTAAATTATTAATTCAAAGTCTCTAATGTATTTAAAATAATATGTTATTATCATAACAGTTGTTTGAAGAAAGGGCTGTGAGGATATTAAACAAACTGAAGATGGTTCCTATTTAACTCCTGCAAAACCAAGTGTTATTATGGTTTATATGCCTGCTTTAACGTATTAAAATTAGTTCTAACTGAGTTTACCTATACATTTTATGTATTTTCATATATTGAGAGATGAGTGGTACTTTTAAGAGTATTTTACCTACTTACACTTACAGTCTACAGTCTATGGTGAAGGGACCTCCTTTCTTAATGTATTCATACCCATTAAACCCCAATCAAAATGCCTGTAGATTCACTGTACTTCATACAGGATTTACAGGTGAAGCTAACTGCAGCCACTTGGCCTAATTAGGAGGGATTAAAAAGGACCAGCCTGGTGCCCTTCTGATACCAGAGGGGAGATGGCAGGGAGTGGGAACTGTCAAGACCCCGCCTTTTACCTTTCAAATAACCCAAGAAACCCATGCATGGTTGGTATCACTATACTCTATTGTGGTGTTGTTTTTCAATGGCATATGCCAGGATCTGTAAATTAATACTTAACCCCTTCAATCCCCTATAGACGTACTGGTACATCCAAAAAAACGCATCCCAAAAATCCGCTGTGGACGTACCGGTACGTCCAGCCCGTCTTGCAGCGGCAGAGACGCATCCTGTCACTTGAAAAGCCTGATCGCGCGATCGGGGATTCCCTTCCAGGTTGCGTCACTGCTGATGTAACCTGGAAGTTCATCAGAGGACAGGATATCTCCTGCTGGGGATATCCTGTCCTCCGATGAGGCACAGACGCTGCAATCTCTATGCATGTCTGTGTGACGTAGACTAGTAGTAGAAGAAGTGCATGGCAAGAGTTAAAATACTAGCATTAGAAATACCCTGGGGTGTCTAGTTTTCAAAAATACATGGTTTGATGGGGTACATTGCATTGGCCGACTTTAAAGACGTCCACATGGGGGCAGAATAACCAGATTTGAAAAAAAGGTTTTGAAATAGCAAAAAGCTACTTGTATTTATTGCCTTATAACTTGCACACAAAAAAAGAAAGCAAACTTAAAAAAAACTGGATATTTCTAAATTCAGGGCAAATAGTAGAACATTTTTTTTTATAGTAAATGATATGATACAATTAAAATAATGAAAGTCCTTCATGTCCTGAATTTGTGTGGGTACATTAAATGAGAAAAAAGACAATTTACAGCTAAACACGAGCATGCAGAAATGTTAAAATAGCCATTGTCACAAAGGGTACAAAAAATAAAATCAATCATTGTCACAAAAGGGTTAAAAAAGGGGGCACCTGCAGTAATGAGTCATGCCCACCTGAATTATATGTTCCTATTTAAATATTTGTATTCGTGAAATATTACTATTTTAGGGACCTGTTACCACATGTAAAAGAAATACTGTATTTGCAAATGCTCTGAAAAACATCCCTCATCTAAAATTCAAGGTCATCTTCTAATTAGGCTTGAAATAGGTCTGGCTACAAGACTAAAGTCCAGATCCCCAGCAGAGCTGCAGGGAACCTGGATCCTTCTCTCTGGCAGCCTCTGCTGCTGCGTGGAGCCGGCATCACATGATCTTCAGTGCTCCACCATAGAAGTCCCAGCGACAGCAGTGAAGGGTGTCTGTGTGCATCACACAGCCGGTGAACGCTTGCAGGATGCACACAGACAACCTCCGCTCCTGCCGGCACTTCTGCCAGGGCTTCTATGATAGAGCACCGAAAAGTCATGTGATGCCGGCACTCCGTCACAGATGCCCCGGCGGAAGTACTGGCCAGCAGCAGGTCTGCATTGCACCGATCTCCACCGGCTGCCCCACTAGACACCAGGGAGTCTGAAGCATGGGTCACAAGTAAAGGGATGCACTGATAAGTGGAGGTTAAGATGGTTGGGGGGCATGGGGGAGGTTCAATGATTTTCTGCAGGCATAAAGGGGGTTAAAAGGCATATAAGGGAGGCAGTGTGGTATATAGGGGGTATAAGGTATATCTGGGGGGAGAGTGGCTAATAGGGGGTAAAATGCATGTCAGGAAGGCAGAGTGGTATATATAGGTGTATAAGGCATATCTGAGAGGCAGAGTGGCAAATAGGGGGTTAAACAGCATATCTGACGGAAGAGTGGCTTATTAGGGAGGCAGAGTGGCATATAGGGGGTATAAAGCATTTCTGGGGGCAGATTGGCATATAAGGCATATCTGGGAGGCAGAGTGGAATATAAGACATTTCTGGGGGACAGAGTGGCATATATTGGGGTAAATTAAAGGAAATAAACGCAAAAAAAAAACAACTTTTTAATCATAGTTTTTTATTAAATATGAAAAAATAGTTTACATGTGAATTAATATTTACTAGTAAAACTTTTTTCTTATAGGTTAGTCTTATATTCAGGCTTTTTTATTTTTTTCCTAAATTAATATTAAAATTTTGGGGGGTCGTCTTATAGTTATAATTGAGCAGATACGGTACTTTTCATATTGCACCATGAAATTGAGCTACGCAATTATTTTAATGATGAACTTAACTGTGGTCTGTCAGTGTCTGATAAACATCTTGTAAAGGTCTATAAAGAATCCCCTTATCTTAACATGGTACACAGGCAGGAGAAAGAACGTTTATTAATATGATAGCTTCAACAATCTCCCTGAACGACACTGCTGTTCATGAACATTCACTAAGCCTGAGGTTTTATCATGTCCTAAACAATGCGATTTAAGCATAATGTACTTACAGATTATCTTTACTCTGTAGACTATAGATAATGTGTAAGTATCATGGTGTGTAAAGTATTTAACCCCCTTCGTGACAATGGCTGTTTTATAGAATGCTCCAAAATATTATTTTATGTGTGCATGTAATGTGCTTAGGAAAACCCCTGAATGCACTTAGTTCATCAACAAATAGTAGAACCTATTTAGCAGGTTCTGTTACTTCCTGTTATAGGCCCTAATGCACACTGGCTTTCTTACTGCTGTATTGTTTTGAGACAGTAACTTGCGGTACTATATGAAAGAACTGCAAACTTCAGATCTGCCATGGACAGAAGCCTCCGCTGTCCTCTCATCATGGATGGTGCTTAGCATACACACTTCCTTTCTGTCCCTAAACTTCAATGCCAAGAGCTCCTCTTTACGTAGAGCTGAGGTCTCCACCTTTCGTAGCCGGGATTATGACAGATGTTGTGGGACAAACATGCGGTTCTTTCGTACAGTACCGCAAGCTACCGTGTCAAAACAATACAGCAGCTTGAACAGGGTCATTTGTATAGTTGTCTACATAAAAGTGGTAGCCTTTGTTCATTGGGGGAATATTAGGTCCCAAACAATATTTGTACTGGTTCCAAGATGTTCTGTGCTACCTGGAGGGTCGAGGTGGCTATCCTTTCCTGAGTGTACCCAGTCTCGCTCTCGCAGAGCTTATCCACCTCCAACTGGAACGTTTGTAAGGAATATACTGCTTGAATCCCAACCTTCCTGTATACTTCATCAGGGATTCAACCACACATATATTCCTTCCAGGTGTATAAAGCTCTAGAAACCTGGTAGCAAGATGGGTAATCAGGGGGCTTGTCAAACTGGGGGTGCTCCATAGAGGGGCACAGGCTGTTGTTGTTCAAATGCATGAAATGAAGGATCATTTCATACCTTTGCCTAGCCATAGACTGGGCATAAATTGGGTACTACAGACTGGTTCAGACTGGTTCTCCAATAGGAGCGGATGGATGGCTTTATTATGATGCCCATTAACATTGTGAGTGCCCATATTTTAAGAAATTCTGGCATGTCAATGGGGGTCAATGGCTGATTTTCCCAGAAATAATTCAGGCTAGCAGCACAGTACATCTTCCCCAAAAAGCTGCACAATAGGGTAAATCATGTTACATGAATATTGATGCCAGGGATTGCAGTAAAATGATGGATAGCTGGCCTAGAACGATTTGGCGCTACCCACTACTCAGAACCACGGCCACGGCTACTTGTTGCAGGGGACCCAACAGCCACAGATACATCAAATTCTGATACTGTGTCAGTGGCCTCATAATCTGAGGCCAACAGGCATACTCCTCCTCAGTGATATACCTGTGCTGCATCACTAAAAAATTGTGGAAAAAAATAATTGCAGTAAGCAAATAGTGCTGCTGTAACCTGATCTAAGAACTGATCTAGGGCAAGGGGAGTGTTAGTCGCTCTAACACTCCACTTGCCCTAGATCAGTTCTAAATTATAGTGAACCCCCCCCCAAATTGTGATACAAAAAACTAAGGCCTGAAAAATTACATTAAAAAACCCTACAGAAATGCACACCAAAAAAGTGCCACTGTGCCAGATTACTGCCTATAAAGTGATCAATGGCAATAAAGGGTTAGTATCAAATGTCTGGCTCTTATAAGAGCCTTTGGGTCAAAAATATTTAATTACAATTTATAAAAATGCCTGCTCTCACCCAAGGATTTGTCTCTTTGCCTCACTAAGAGCAAGTGAAGGATGGAGGCAGATCCGTACACGTCAATTGTCATCAAGGGGTTAATTGTAAAAATATATTTAAAAAAACATGATTTGATGGCAGATGCGAACTATTCTGCCCATCAAGTCTATCCATTATTCCATCTGTAAATACTCAGACATTGTCCCCCTGCTGACTAGACACTGTGAGTGCCATCATAGTGCCATTTCTAGTGAGAAGGGAGAGAGAGAGGGGGTAGATATTGAGAAGGGGAGAGGGGGTACATAGTGAGAAGGGGGTAGATAGTGAGAAGGGGAGAGGGGGTAGATAGTGAAAAAGGGGTAAGAATATTGAAAAATGTGAGAATGAGTAAGAGAATGAATGAATGTGTGAATGCATTGTTTGAGTGAGAAAATGAAATAATGAATGTGTGGATGAATTGTGTGAATGGGTGGGAGTATGAATGAATGTGTGGATAAATTGTCTAAATGAGTGAGAGTATGAATTAATGAATTTGTGAGAATGTGAAGTAGTGAGTGACTGTAAAAGTGTTTGCGTGTATCATAACTGTATAATTGATTTGTGGTTTTTGAGCCTTGGAGACAGATGACACAGGCTGAGTTGTTTGGGGACAAAGTTGACTCATGCTGGGCTGTTTGGGGACAAAGATGGCAAGTCCTATGCGTGTAATTTGGGTGCTGGTCAGAATCTCTGTGGCCAATGTGGATGCCAGGGCTGGCTTTGGGGTGTGCGGCCTGTGATCTATGTCTGTAATTTAGGGGGTTTATCTATACCTTTAATGTTGAGTTTTTATGTGAATTCCAATTGATCTCTACCTGCAAAGCTGGATTTTTGTGTCTTTTAATACATATCTGCTATGCTATGTTTACATACATTATTTATGTATACCTAAAAATACAGGGCTTGTATGTCTTATTCAGTTGATCAATACCTGCAGTGCTGTTCCCATGTGTTTATTTGATCTATACCCTCAGTGCTGAGTTTACATGTGATTTCCAGTTCACCTATACCTGCAATGCTGGGTTTGTGTGTCTGTTGATCTATACCTGCAATGCTATGTTTCCATACATTATAGGCTGATTCCGGGAATTATAGGCCTGTTAGTTTAACCTCTTTTGTATGTAAACCGTTTGAGGGTTTCCTAAGAGATGCTATTTTGGAGTATCTCAATGAAAATAAATGTATGACTCTCAGCTTTTATGAGGAGGTGAGCTCAAGACTGGATCAGGGTGAATCGCTGGATGTCATATATCTTGATTTTTCCAAAGCATTTGATACGGTGCCACATAAAAGGCTGGTACATAAGATGAGAATGCTTGGGCTGGGGGAGAATGTGTGTATGTGGGTAAGTAACGGGCTCAGTGATAGGAAACAGAGGGTGGTTATTAATGGTACATACTCTGAGTGGGTGACTGTTACTAGTGGGGTACCACAGGGGTCAGTTTTGGGTCCTATTCTTTCTAATATATTTATTAATGACCTTGTAGAGGGATTGTATGGTAAAGTATCAATCTTTGCAGATGATACTAAGCTCTGTAACATGGTTAACACAATAGAGGACAGTGCACGGTTACAAATGCATCTGGGTAGGTTGGAGGCTTGGGCTGGGATGTGGCAGATGAGGTTCAACACAGATAAATGTAAGGTTATGCACATGGGGAAGAAAAAGCCTGGCTGGGAATATGTATTAAATGGGAAAACACTGGGGACGACTGACATGGAAAAGGAGTTTTAGTTAACAGTAAATTTACCTGTAGCGACCAGTGTCAGGCAGCTGCTGCTAAGGCAAATAAAATCACGGGGTGCATCAAAAGGTGCATAGATGCCCACGACAAGGAAATGACTGTACAAGTCAGACCACACATGGAATACTGTGTTCAGTACTGGGCACCAGTGTACAAAAAAGATATAGTGGAGCTGAAAAGGGTTCAAAGACGGGCAACCAGAGTAATAAGGGGAATGGGAGGACTATAGTACCCAGAAAGATTATCAGAATCAGGGTTATTTAGTTTAGCAAAAAGACGGCTTAGGGGGGATTTAATAACTATGTATAAATATATAAGGGGACAGTACAGAGATCACTCCCAGGACCTATTTATACCCAGGACTGTATCTATAACAAGGGGACATCCTCTACGGCTGGAGGAAAGAAGGTTTCTACACCAGCACAGACGGGGGTTCTTTACAGTAAGAGCGGTGAGACTATGGAACTCTCTGCCAGAGGAAGTGGTAATGGTAAACTCAATAAAAGAGTTCAAAAGGAGCCTGGACGTGTTTCTTGAAAGCAATAATATTACAAGTTATGGATATTAGATTAATAGGGACAGAACGTTGATCCAGGGATTTATTCTGACATATTTGGAGTCAGGAGGGTATGTTCCCCCTGGTATGGGGCAATTGGCATCTGCTTCATAAGGGTTTTTTGCCTTCCTCTGGGTCAACACAAGAACACAATAGGTATATAGGTTGAACTTGATGGACTTTGGTCTTTTTTCAACCTTAAGAACTATGTTACTATGCTGTCTTATAATCGGGGTCGTCTTATAATCAGACCTCAAATAGGTCTGACTATGAGACTAAGATCCAGATCCCCCGCAACGCTGCAGGGGACCTGGATCCTCCTGCCCCCCACCACTTACCGGTGCTTCTGATCCCCGGTGTGTACCCGAGGCAGAGTGTAGAGCTGTACGCCATTCGCGTAGGAGATGAGGCTAGCAGCGGGGGTTGTCTGCGTCCATCGCGTAGACCTTCCCCGGGTATCAGAGATCAGAGTTCCCCGCACCGGCTACATGACCGGAGAGTCAGAAGCACCGGTAAGTTGGGGGGGGGGCGAGGGAGTGTTAAATGGGGGCATAAGGCATTACTGGAGGTAGAGTGCTCTGTGAAATGCCTTTTAACCCCGATTAATGCCACTCTGCCGCCAGAAATGCCTTTTAACCCTCTATACGCCACTCTGCCTCCTGGAATGCCTTATACCTCCCTATATGCCACTCTGCTCCATAATATGCCTTTTAACCCCCTAAATGCCAGAATGGCATATAGGGGTATAAGGCATTTCTGGAGGCAGAGTGCTCTATACAATGCCTTTTAACTCCCTTAATGCCACTCTGCCTCCTGGAATGCCTTATACCCCCCTATATGCCACTCTGCCCCATAATACACCTTTTAACCCCCTAAATGCCAGAATGGTATATAGGGGTATAAGGCATTTCTAGAGGCAGAGTGGCACATAGGGGGTCAAAAGGCATACCATGGGGCACAGTGGCATATAGAGGGTTAAAAGGCATATAATGGGCCACAGTGCCATATTGGAGTGGCAAGCCTGGGGGCAGATGTGCGTAACTGGGGGACAGGTTGGAAAATACAAGGAAATAAAAACAAAAAAAAATATTTTTCTCAATCATAGTTTTATTAAAAAAATAGTTTACATGAATTAACATTTACTGGTAAAACTTTTTTCCTTTAGGGTCATCTTATATTCAGGCTTTTTCTTTTTTTCAGATCTGATTAATATTCAGATTTTGGGGGCCATCTTATAATCGAGCAAATACGGTATTGATCGCTGGCAGGTGCCCTCTCTGACATCAACCAATGAAGGACAGAGGAGGCCAATAGAGTCGCTCTTACGGACCTTTAACTCCAGACAGGATCCAATGGATTCCCGTTAACTCATGTGATGCTACGAAGACTGAAGGTAGGCTAGAGGCAGTAACTTGTATAGGGGAAAGGACCAGGGAGATTAGCTAGGAGATATTTATGAAGACGAACATGAAGATTCTGCTTTTGTCTTTGTGTATGTTTACAAGCCGCCATATTAGTTTATTCCGTATTCGGTTTCAACAACGAAAATGCAACATTCATGTTCTTTTCATGTTCTCCCGAATACGAATGCACAAGTCTAGTTTATACTAAAACCTGAATGTGAAATCAATAACAGGATAAATTAATTGTTATTTTATACATCAGGTATATGGGTGCCATAAATTCTATGCTTACATCAACTTAAATAAATACTGATGTAACAGATTTCTGTAAATATTAGGGTGCATGATCTAAATTACATCTCTCCACCAAATGTATCGGTTTGTCTTAGTCTGTCAATTCTTGTCTTGTCATACCCCTTGAATTTATGTATTGTATTAAGCGCTGCGTAAACTGTTGGCGCTATATAAATAAAAGATAATAATAATAATCTATGAATACCTATGTAATCTCTTCCTGTATAGATTACAGGGCAATAAGTATCTCTGGAAAATGAAAAGTACTCATGATCCTGAAATTAAGTATTATTTCCAATTTCCGGAGTCAGTCTTAAGGGTCCTGCATGACAGAAACACTATGGTTCTCTCACCATTTAAAAATAATTAAGCAATCCAGTTTTTTGATTATTCTACCTGTGTTTGGATATTGTTAAACACTGTGTTACAAAATGCCCTTAGCACTGCGTAAATTGTTGGCGCTATATAAATGAAAGATAATAAAACCGGAGCAGGAAAATGTTTTTAAAGATGATACTGTGTCTTTAAATAAGCACAACATTGCTTCATACAAACATTCTTAGAAATTGGCACTGTAACAGAACCTCAGAAGATAAAGGTGTTCACAAACAATGAACTGCAATTAATTAGCACTCCCTGAGTGCTTTGGCAGCACACTATATTTCATGCCATGCAGACAATGAAGTATAGTGTTGCTAATTATTTTAAAGACAGTTTATGTTTTTCACTGCCGTATGATACTTTTTTTTTCTAACCATCGCTTAGGCATCTTGACGTCAATATAACATTACATTATATTAAAATATAGAAACAGACACAGAAGCATGGCAATTTATTTTAAGGCAAACTGTAATAAACATGAATCAACCGATTTTTGCTGAAACTTGCTAACTGATCTTGGGATCTCTGAGACTATCGATACTGGCATAAAATCCCCTGCGTGGTGGGCACACTGCTTGCTACTCACTAGGGTTCCAGCCCATTGTGAGTCCTGTGATTAGCTACTAGAGCTAGTGCCACCAAACCATCTGTACCTCAGACAGCTAAGTACCGCACTGATGCCAGCCCTCAGAGACTCTCTGCCAGCACTGATCCTGAGCTGAAACACAGAAAATCTGCAGGGAGAAAAGAAAAAAAAATATTGTGGCAGATTTTTCCAAAGAGGTCTGAAGTCAGAAAAGCTCTACCTGTAACAGACTTAACTGTCATTTATGTTATAATTTGTTGTATGCATGTAGGGGGAAGTTGTTTGGGGTAGGACTGTTACTCAGAAGGAAATTGTCTTGGGATATGCTGAGTCATACTGGTCGCAACAGTAATACAAGAGAGCCAGCACATTAACAAGAGTTATCAGAGTCCATCTTCATATACAAGGTTGATTAGTTTGTTTAGCAAACCCCCTGAAAAGGCATAAGGTCTGTATATGTTTCACTATGTATTAATAATAAAGCAAAATATAGATAGAGTTTATGGATAAGTCATTAATGCATATTATTTGTATTTTGTTCAGCTATTACAGACAATTTTTGGAGTTAAAAAAGGAAAGTGTACAATAAAGCTTCTTAAAAATCATCAGTAAAGTTTTGGCCATCATTCAGACGGGGTCTGCTACACTACCTTTTCTACACCTCCCATGATTCCTGCTCACAAACCTCCCTGCTTAAGTCTAATTTCTTCTGTCCAATCCACACTGACCTGAATCTTGGGCACTGTGTGTGTGTGTTAACGATATTCCATGCCCAGTCAAGCAGCCTCTTATTCATGCTGAATCACGGACTGTGATCTAAAAACTCAAGTACCCCTATCCTGAACCTGTGACTCAATATCATAATGAATTCCCGTGCACTCACTTCAACGCTGCTTACTGACCTGTTCTCAGCTCCCATAACCAAACTACCTTGCTACACTGTCTATCCTTACTGTGCACCAATACCGTTTATTGAGGCCTCATTAGTAAGCTATACTGTGAAGTCTTTTGTAAAGTAAAGTCAGAAGCAAGGCCACCTACTCACCCTAGCGAAGGAGCCACCTTGCAGCTGTAAATAATTGCAAGTTCGCCAAGTGGGAGCTGCAATGGAAGTATGTATCTCCCCAGTCCCCAGTGCCCACAAAAGCGGAATGGTGGAGCTTCAGAGGAAAGTGTATGAGAATCGGGACTGTCCTGCAAAAACGAGGACATTTAGGAGTTATGCAGAATGTTTAATGATATACTTGATACCTGGAGTATTCAAGAGGTTGGACCTATGCACAAAGGGTGCTTTCACTAAATAAACAGCAGACTCATCTGTCAAACGTGTTTTGTGTTCTACAAAGTCCTCTGATACACTGACTGTTTGTTTTCAAGCATGTTTCATGGAGACTGTTGCCATGGACACATTTCATGATGACATAATTAACGGTTACATTATATTAGTTTACCTTTAAAGGCCAATATAGTTCATTGTATTTGTGATGGAATAATGACTGTCCTGATTTTTTTCACCCTCTAGATGACTTAATAATGTCTGTAGTGTATCGATCATGAGTTCCTTATGTGTCAATCTGTACGATGAACAATGTACAGTATGTCCTTTCCTGTACATTCATGCTCATCCTCAATCAAGGTAAACACTGGCAATATTTCTCCTGACCAAGTAGACATACTGCCTAATGCTTTAAATTGTAGAAAAGGTATACTTGTGTTTTAGGTGTGACTAGGGCCGAGGTGTGCAGGGCATTACTATCAGTCTTTTGTGACCTATTGGTAACTATTTACATGATTGAGTAAATACTTTTCAAAAAAACACAGAAGATTTCACAGAGGAAAGGAACAATTTGTCCCTTTTAGTCTGCCCATTTTTCCTGCAGAAAAAAAAAACAGTTTTGCATTGTTAATATTTTAGAAATATCAGCTCCAAAGGTGGCAACCTCTAAGTGTTACTGAAACATCTACACAACACTGTATATTTTTCTAGTAAAGACTTTAATCAATTCAAATTAGATGTTTAATCCTGTCAATAGCTAGGCTTCCCTTCAGCCTTCAGACTGGAAAAAACATGGTCAAAATACTCTTGATCCTCATTGACTTTGAGAATCTTGGCGCTTGTTGCTTTGATGATGGATAGGAAAACCTCCTAAGACCAGTCTGACTGCAAAGGTTCTGATGGGTAGATGATGTCATTGTCCCTATAGGAATATTTGATAAAGGCGCAGGTCACCAATAGTGCCAGTAACTTGCCTTTACTGGCCAGTTCTGAAGAGATAGATATGTGTGGTTTGCAGCAAGGCTTCTCTGTTCTGGTCATTTTTACTCATTCCCACGTTCTATATTGTACATAGCGCCTTTCTGTATTTATAAATATACAGCACTAAAACTTTTGCGATTGTACAATATTATCATAGTGTCAGGGGCTGGGTCCATACAGATTTCTGTAATAACCCAGAGTGCCCAAAGATTGTGTTCTGGAGTTATTGTGCAGTAGCCTTGTGCAGGGTGACTGCACTCTCCCGAGTGGGCATCTAGGGTTGTGCGGCCATATACCAGGCCCCTGACATAGCAGCTGATATTGTCCAGAACAAAGCAGAACTTGGTGATATCCTGCAAGCACCCTGGAGCAGGCACGAGACATAGCACTGGAATCATGTGCAGGATGCTGCAGGCTGGGAGCAAGGGGGGCAGAGCGAGCAAGGGGCAGGGAGACCAAGCAAGAAACATAGCCAGACAAGACATACATGTACATGAAATAACAAAGGACAGGGAACAAGGAACACAAGGGATGGAGTGAAGAGCCGAGATCATCAGACGCTTCTCCTTTAAGCAAGCATAGGATATCTTAACTGGGACATGGGGGGGGGTGAGATCCTCAGATGATTCAAGGAAAAGAGGGCAAAGATACATTAGAGACATTAATACAGGACTAGCCTAGGACTATAAGATAACAATTGAATATTCTGTCACATCATATGGCCATAGTATGCTTAGCCCACCACTATGCCAGTACTCCAATATTCGGTGGGTCCTAGCGCTAAACCCTGCCTACTGAATTATTAATAAACTGAAACTAAATATTAAATCTAAACACAAAACCAAAAAGGACATACCTTTAGACTGCTGACTAAGACAAACATAACAAAAGGGTGGGGCACACCTTATAAAGGAAACAGAGCTGAAGCAAAGAGCAGAACTGGAATCAAGGAATCAGAAGCACAGAACAGAGCATATGGAAATCCAGGAATGGATTATAGCAAAAGGGGAACTCTAGCGAGACTGGGGCGGGGGGAGTGAGAGGCAGCTCTGTGGCCTGAATGGAGCCTGACACATACTCTTACCTAGATGGCAAAGAAATTAAGAATTGCATGAAATGTACTGGCTATGAGCTGAACAATCTAAATCTAATTATCTTAAAAACTGAATATTTAATAAAATTAAGAACAAAGGTGATGCATGATATTTGATGCTAGATTCAATTATAGTGTATAATGATGTTTTGTAGACTTTTGGATGCTTGATTTGCACTCTTCAAATGATCCTCTTTTATTACTAGTATCAGCTTTATTTATCAAAAAAAAATATTGAACATTTTTTTTTCCCTCCCTGGCTAAAAAGCTAATCAGGAATCCAGATCTTCTTGATCCTCCGTGCCAAAGAATGGAACCCATGGCTTGTGAAAAACCCTATTAGGTTGAAACGTCGCCACTTGTGTGGAGATAAAACTGCACTGATTTACTTACATTGCTGAGCACTTTGTGCTGCTTTGCTACATTTGAGGGTGTTGGGTGGATCCCTGCTCATGCAATTAGGATGCTGATGTGTTCAAGGGGGGGGGCAAAGCGCTAGAGCCTACTTACAGCATTTTCTGTGCATCCATACAATATGTACATTTTTTGTGCTACTGTCTTTATCTAAGGGGCAAAAAAGAAAGAAAAAGTATTACAAGGTAAGATGTCAGTTGTCTGCTATGAATTGGGGTAAGAAATAATTAGTTCTGCAGTAAATAGTTCTGCAGTAAATAGTTCCGCAATAATTAGTGTGCAGTGAAAATAATTTGTAAAATCTGGCAATATTTTTTATGCTTTGTGAGTGCACAGAATTTAGGTCATATGAATCACTCGAGAATTTTTATAATCTGTTTTTGAGGCCCCTCCTTGGTTTTGATGAATAATGAATTTCGGTATTATTCAGATCAACATATTTATGTCCAACAAAATAATTTATTTTGCATTTTTTGTGTTTTGTAAATCATTTTTTTTTGCTGCTAATGTGCCACTGGTGCCATTTGTCAAACACATGAGGTTGCTTATAAAGAAAATAATATTTTCTTTCTATGGCCATATTTTTGGTGGAATTTAGGGGTGATGACAATGTGACAGAGAGGAGTTAGTGAAGCATACGTGCAGTCCATCTACATTATCTCCTAGAACACAGTGTTTTTACTGCCCTACAATTCTCAAGCCATCAGGGAACATAAGTGGGACAATAGGTCAAACACAATAATTCCCCTCCCTCACACATACATGCAAAAACACTCTAATACATACATACATAGGCACACACTCCCCTATAGACACATGCTTCACTGTGAATTATTCACAGCTTGATCCATGCATTTGCCCCAGCATAGAAACATAGAAGGTAATGGCAAATAGGAACCATTTGGCCCATCTAATGCACCCATTTTTTCCAGATATAGAGACCTTTTATTTATTTAATATCACTAATAAAAATATTAAAAATTGTGGGTCCCAATACAGATCCTTGAGGTAACCGACTACTAACAAGATCTTCCATCAACTGCAAGATTCTCCAGTCAATCATTGTATTATCCATCCAACAATTTTGACATCTAAACCCAAACGTTGCAAATTAGTCAAATGCCTTAATGAAGTAGTGAAATACCTACTGTTCCTCTTGGTTTTCCAGATCTCCCTATAGTAAACCATTCTGTTTCTGATCTTGTAAGCCATTTAGATTCAGTTATCTAACAATACTTTTCCATTAATTTCACACCTACTGAAGTAAGACTTACTGGTCTATAGTTGGCAGAGTCCTCCCTTGTCAGGCCCCATATCTTTGTGTGCGCTGGGTGCACTTACCTAAAGGGGGTAACATCACAGTTTGTAACAGGATTTGGTGACCACAAGGTATGCCACATCCCTGGTCTAAATTTCAGGATACCATCGTCCATCCAAAGAGGGCTCCTGTAGTCCCGATGGATGTACTGAGGCAACCTACTGACCAGGGCAGAATGGAAAAAGAACCTAAAATGACCAACAGGTAAAAAAGAGAGTTGAGTCAATCTGCATCCCTATACATTTTCTGTCAGGTCACTGTTTCCTGGCAGACACCATTCCCAACTCGTGTTCATGCTGTTGGTTCAGAGTTTTCTATCATGACCTGTTATTGACCTCTGCTTATTTACTAGACTACGCTATCTGCCTCTAGCTCCTATTGGGAATTACTGGCCATTGACCCTGGCTTGCATACTGGACTGTGCTATCTGCCTCTGGCTCTTACAGTGAATTACCCGCTACTGTTTTCTTACTGGACTAAGCTCCATGTCTCTTGTCCCTGTTTAAAAAGATCTGCTAATGGTTTTGCCAGGAAACTCTGAAGCACTTTTAATAACAGTGAATGTATCCCATCGGGCCCCATGGATCTGTCTGTTTTTACATTGGAGTAAAAAGTTAAACATATGCTTTACATGCCTTATTGTTTCTTGAGGATTGAGGTCCCTGCCCTTCACCTTCCTCTGTAAAAACTCAACAGAAGTATTACTTAGCCAGTCAGCTAGATCTTTATCCTTATTTATATAGCTCCCTTCATGTGTCTTTTGCTATCCCTCGTCTACCTTTTCTCCTTTCACTTACAGTATATACAGTATTTCCTCTGTGTGTTTTGGCACATCTAATAATGTAATTCTAATAGTGTATGCCTTTTATGCTTTTAGGTTTTGTATATTTGTTGTGCTCTGCATATTTGCATGTTCTGATCAAACATTGGGATCGAACAGCACCTCCTGCAACAAAGGTGCATCCTTAATGGTGTCCAGAAGATGCTTTCAATTGCTTCAGAATCTCTTTTAGGTTAAATTGCAATGCAGCCCCACATTTTCAGCTCATTGGCAAGCAATACAGCCATAAAAAATTAGATAGGACTTGCCAAATTTGGGGTACTTTGACGAGATGGCAGGCTAAACAATATATGACCATATAGTCTGACGGAATCCCCAATATTTATGCCTTAGATAGGTGTTTCTTGAATGGTATTAGCTGGGAATGCGCTAAATTCTTGCTTTCTTTTGTGTACTTATCAGTATTTATTATTCTAGCAGCAACCTGGCAATCTTAGTGTGAATGCATTTTATGCTTTTTAGGTTGTGCATGCCCCTATTTTGTATACATCTAATAATGTATTTTGCCTCCTTAAGATTAGCTTTATATTTACTTCCATCTTTTTTACATTTAATGCCTGCTTTTTAGTTCCTAAACGCTACCTTCTCCTTCTATACTCGTGCCACTTCTATAGAGTACCACAGTCGTTTCATTTCTCTTTTATACTAACTAACAAGAACATCCGTCCATTATCTTCAGCATACAAGCTCTGGAACCTCTGACAGAAGAATCTCTTTAGAAATATGTAATTAGCAGATTATACAGTTGATGTAGCATTTATTCCATCATCATCAGACATCAGAAGTAAGATGTTCTTACTAACAGTGCAGAATGATCAGAAAATCAAATCACAATCATTTATGTTGTGATTGATTAAAGCTGTAAATTGAAATACATTTATTTTGGTCATTTTATTTGTATTTTTCTACACAATGATTTACAATATTGTATATCAAATAGGCATCATCTAAGAATCCAATAGCAATTTTCATAAAAATTCCATTTGGGATTATATCCTCTAGTAAAAGCTCCTTTAGACAGCAAGCATGTTTTTATCACAATAGGGAAAGTCATCATCCCCAGATATTTGTCCATACAGTTAACAATAACAACCAATATAAAATCTCAAGGATGCCTGAGATCGTGGACAGGCCATGGATCTCCAGCATCCTTGAGATTTTATGGTTTAGAGATGGTCCCTGTTCAATCTAGAAGCAGGGACAGGGTGAGGGCTTTATTACGTTGCAAATCCTTTTTGATTTCGGATTAGGAGCTTTGCAAAATGAAAATAATCAGACAGGCCTTAATAGAGAGATTAATTGGTCTCTGTTTTTATAAATAGCAATCCTTTAAGTATTAATTAATTATTTACATATTTTTTATTTCATTTTTTTCAGTAACATTATACATACTACTATTCTATGGTGTATAAATAATGGGAATGGAAGTGATAATATCTTGTTTTGTATTATTTTTGTATTATACATTGTTCAGGTTGTTGGTAACCAATTAAGTGATTGTTTGTTACTACTGCCCCATTTTGGTCACAAGGTTGTCTGTGCATACCATTTTGTATGTTTCCAATGACAGCAGATTGCCCACTAGATAGATGATACTTTGTTCCTATCACGGCATAAAAAGCTTAATATAATTATGCTATTAGAATATATATAAAATTGATATAGTATACTTCAGAAGAAAAATATTTTATATAGCCCGTGAATACTGATATTTTCCTGTAAAACTATGAAAGATTTAATTCTATAAGAGTGATTGTTATGATAAAAAATTATCATAGGCTTTAATATATAACAAATGACTACTAAATTATATTATTTCTTTGAAGGATATACTAAAAAATCTTCATATAATTTACACATCCGTATATACATTTGCAATAGTAACTTAGAACATATTCTTGTACAAAGTACCCATTTATAATACACATATAATTTTAAATCTCCCAAAAATAAATTTGCTGCAAATATTTTTCTGCTAAATTATGCCACATTAATTTTAGAAATATTCTGAGAAGCATTTTCTGAATAGGAGCTTTGTTCCCTTACCTCCTCGCCTCATTATATTATATCCTTCACCTATTTTCCTCCCATGACCTCTCTTTCCCTCATTCTAATAGTTAAATATTCTTTTAGTTATTTATTTTTTATCATCCTCCCTGTCTGTTATCCCTCTTGCAACAATAAAAGAAAATATATATTTTTGGGAGGTATTTGTGTCGTTTAGTGGGATATCAAATGTGACTCCACATACATACTGCTTTATTATACCAATTAAGCCACTGGAAGTTAGGTGTTTTACTATGGCTGTATAGGAAAAACCATCAAAATCAACATTTTCTGAATTAACCGTTTTTTCTGATAATTGTCAAGTTTGAAATGCTTCATCATTCCATGTAGATAGAGATGATGCATATGGGTTTGGGACTATTCTGTCTTGCATGTACAATATCCAGAGGCTAAACAAACAAAAAAAGATAACTTATTATCACATGAGTAATGGAATAAAAGATAACTTATTATCACATGAGTAATGGTATAAAAGATAACTTATTATCACATGAGTAATGGTATTATTACACACAAACAAACAATTCCAGTCATTGATGTGTGTTTCCCTATTAATTAACCCTGTATAGTATAATTAGTATTGCCTTTGTTGTGTGTTGTTGAGATATATGTGGACATGATGAAGGAATCTTGATGACATTAAGTTCATAACTACATGTTTTTCTTTGTGTATTAATTTGATAAGATCATTTTGTGCACTATAATCGACACAGCACATTAAGCTAAATATTTATATTGTGCTGAAGGAAAAGCCTTCCACTACAAGCAGTACAAGTTTTACATCAATGTCCAGACTCTCCAAACCTGAAATAGAACTGAAATACTGTTCATTGTAGGATATTTGACATTTAGATTTTAAGTTAAATAGAGAAATACATACTTGATATTTTTGGCATTTAATCGCTAAGTAGTGAATTGATTTGAGGTGATATAGAAATGTGATCTGCAAACAAAAAATGACCACAGGCCACTCACTGTTTACAACAATAAGGAACAACCAAGATTTCCCTCCAGGCCTGGACTGCATACTCCCTTGACACTTCTTTGCTAGAATACCAAAGTATCAGATATCCTTGTATCGAATGCACTCCAAATGCTCCAAATTCTTATCCTAGGAAAGAAGATTTTTGTTGTTATGCACCACATGCGAAAACTTTATAATAAACATATTCTGAAAATACCAAAATGTATTTTTGGAAAACAAACTAAAAAACCAACATACCATTTCTACCATATACTCAAAACACCTGATTCAAACTACCGGTATATAGAAACATAAAGTACGTAAAGTAACAGCAGATAAGAACCATTTGGCCCATCCAGTCTGCCCAACCTCTGAATACTTTACTTAGTCCCGGGCATTATCTTATATCTAGCTTAGCCTTATGCCTATCCCTATGCATGCTTAAACACCTTCACTGTATTAACATCCACCACTTCTACTGGAAGGCCATTCCAAGCATCCACTGCCCTTTCAGTAAAGTCATATTTCCTGATGTTACTTTTAAACCTTTGCCCCTCTAGCTTAAGACTGTGTCCTCTTGTTGTGGTAAAATTTCTCCTTTTAAATAAACTTTCTTCATTTGTCATGTTGACTCCCTTTAAGTATTGAAATGTTTATATGAAATCCCCCTGGCATGTCTTTCTTCCAGGCTATATATGTTAAAATCCTTTAACCTGTCCTGGTAAGGTTTATCCTGTAATCCATGAACCATTTTAATAGCCCTTCTCTGAACTTTCTCGATAGTATCTATATACTTCTGCAGATACGGTCTCCAGTACTGTACACAATACTCCAAGTGCGGTCTCACCAGTGCTCTGTACAACAGCATACAACAAACATATCCGGTAGAGTTCATTCAGATTCATACAAATTGCAAATTTACCAAGTTTTGGTAAATTAGGCAATTTGTACAAAGCCACAAGACCCCCCTTCTATCTTCAATCTTCTATCTTCGTCTGCATCTCAGTGGACATAACCCGATGGGAACTTCTGCCCAAATGGCAGCACTTCCCGTGACTGTTAGGATCCACTGCCTGAAACCTGGCTTTATCATCTGGGAGTTGTTCCAGCTACTTCCTCTAGTGGCCACCCTCCTCCCTCTGGAGTGCTGTGGAGCTAATTATTTGATTCAGCTGCGCCTCATTGTCAGAGCAGCCCTGCCTTTATAAGACCTGTCCTGCCCTTCAGTCAGGGCCTTGGCATTAATGTGGGAAGACTGCTTTGCGCCTTTGCCTGAACCTGCACCCGTGCCCGTGCCTTTGCCTGAACCTGCACAGTGCTTAGCGCTGAACCTGCACCCGTGTTTGCCTGAACCTGCACCCGTGGCTTCCTGAACCTGCACCCGTCTTTGACTCTGAACCTGAACCCGTGCCTTTGCCCTAGAACCTGCGGCAAAACCCGTGCCTTGCCTGAACCTGTCACACGTGCCTTTGCCTGAACCTGCACGACCGTGCTTTGGCCTGACTGCACCCGTAAATTGCTGAAAACCCTGCCACCGTGCCTTTGCCTGAATGCAACACTGTGCCTTTGCCCTGAGCCTTGCACGCCGTGCCGTGTCCTAGGTGCCTGCACCCGTGCTCATGTGGCCTGCAGCCCGTGCCTGATGCCTGAACCCGTGCCTGGCCTGACCTGCCACTGTGCCGTGCTGAACCTGCACCCGTGCCTGAACCTAGCACCGTGGCCTAGAGCCTGAACCTGCACAATCTAGTGCCTGAGCCTGAACCTGCACCGCGTGCCTGAGCCTGAACTGCACCCCGTGCCTGAGCCTAACACTGCAACTCGTAAGCCTAGAACCTGCTACACCGTGCCTGAACTGCACCGCGTGCCTGAAACTGCCCGTGCCTGAACTGCGACCCGTGCCTGAACCTGCACCGTGCCTTGAACGCTTGCACGCCGTGCCTGAACCTGTAACACCCGTGCGACATGAACACTGACCCGTGCTGAACTGCAGCCCGTAGCCTTTGCCTTGAACCTGCACCCGTGCCTTTGCCTGAGCCTTAACCCGTTCCTGCCTGTACCACGTTCCTGCCTGACTCTGCCTCGTTTCCAGTACCCCGTGCCGAGCGGTACTCGTGCAATTATATACACTACACGAACTTAAGCCTGTACCGTGCCGAACAGTACACGAGCCTGGAGCCGGACCCCCCGTCCGCCCTGCCGAGTGGGCACTCCGTTCCCGTCCGCGCCTGCCAGTGGGCCCTCGCGTTCCGGGTCCCTTACCTGCCAGTGGGCCTCCGTTCCCGTGCCTGAACCTGTGCCTGAACCTGTCTGCACCTGCCTCAGCTCCCGTCTCTCTGCCTCAGCTCCTGAACCTGTACCTGCCTCAGCTCCTGTCTCTCTGCTTTCCAGTCCTGCTATCCTGTCTGTACCCATCTCTCCGTCACCATGAATAAAGTGGTACAGACAGAGTTCCCCGTATCCCCTGCACCTGGACTCCTACCAGACCTCCTCGCCCGGGTCATGACAGTGACATCCTTTTCCCAATCTTCCAGAGGACATCACCAAAAGCACCATCATTTTGCCCTAATCTCTTTCAGTGACTACCTCTCCCTTGTTCCTCCAATGGGAGGGAGAAGAAGTCACCAAATGCACCTTCAATGCAACCAAAAGACTTTGTTTGAAAGAAGGGAAGAGGAGAGGGGTATCTAGAATTCCAGGTATACACTTCATAGATAAATACCTGTGATGCTTGTCCAGTTTTCAATGCTTAAAGAATCCCATTGTGTTGGACAAGTTTTAAGATTTTCAACTGTCAATTTCATTCATCCTTTAAAAAATAGGTTACAGTTCTTGTAAAAAATAAATCAATGCTGCCAGCTTCTTCTCTTCTCCAGGGACAAAACATAAAAGTTATTGCTGTGTTAAAAGACTATCACAAATGTCAAGTGAGATGATATGAAAAAAAGAATTCATCATGAAATTTTACAACACAGTTTTGCCATTGTATAAAGCATTTCAGTTACCATAGTTACTGCTAAACGAATAGACTATTTTTAGCAACTGAACATGCTTTGAATAAAACAGAATAAATCTTTAGAATCATGGAGAAAAGTATGTAAAAAAATTACAATTAAATAATAGTGCATACTTTGGAGTATCCCAACTTTAGGAACAGGATTAGAAAATCGAAACTACTGCTGTTTTCGTACAGCTCTCTTCTAAATGGAGATAACCACCTTCTTTGAAACCTTGGCCCTTAAATGGGAGCAAAACTTAATGGGAAAAAATGTAATCAGTTACCTTTTATGTGTCAATATATCAATGATAATCAGCAAAGCAATGTATCCTCATTTTGGGCCAAAGGACATGGCCCACTACAGATGAATATATACACTGATCAGCCACAACATTATGTCCACCTGACCAAAACAGCCCTGACCCGTCGAGGCATGGACCATCCATTAGACCTCTGAAGGTTTGCTGTGGTATCTGCCTCCAAGATGTTAGCAGTAGATCCTTTAAGTCTTGTGAATTGTGAGGTGGGGCTTCCATGGATGCATCCTGGTGCCATGTGCGATCATTGTATGTATCCCTGTGTACCAGCATCGTCCAAGTGAAGGATGCATTGTATTCTCTATTTAAAACAATAGAGAATGCAGTACATCCAACTAGTGCGTATGATTCTATATATATCCATCTGGCCCCATCTCATTCCCAGGTTTAATCTCGTAATAATCTCGTAAACGATAGACAGGCACGCGTCAAGGCAGGCACGACAATCTCATCAATGGTAAGCAGGCACGAGTCAGGGCAGGCGGCAAACACTCAAAGTCAGGAGACGGTCCAGGAGTCAAAATACCGGAGACAGGCAGTAAGGAAGCGGTACAGGAGCAGGATACGGGTACAAGGGACAGGAGGACAGCAGGACACCACCATAGGGGACCTGGTATAACCAACCAATAATTGTAGTGCTTGGTTCCTTTTTATAGTGTCATTCGTTAGCGCCAACGCGGTAACAGATGACATTTTGCGCATTCTACTGTAATTTCTCCTACTCCCTGTAGTTGTACACGTTTTGTTTTGTGCGTCCTCTCTCATGTAAATTCTCCTACTCCCTGTAGAGGGAGTAGGTATACATGTTGTGTTCCGTGCACGCGTCTTCCACTAGTAGGTGCGCGTGCATGGTGCGCACGCCTGCCAGTCCTACGAGGCCTGGACTGAAGCCTCGCGATGGAGCTGTGTGTGCGCCCCCGTTATCCCGCAGGTAAGACGCGACGGTGGTCACAACACCATCACAATGTCTCTTCTTTCAGTATTGTCCTGAGGTTGACTTTAACTATCACCGGGGAAAAATAGAAACCACAAGGCCCCAGGGCAATTTTTTACTTCAAAAGCAAAATGTCCCGCAGTGCCACTTTTGTCCCCAAACAGCTTATGAGTGTCACTAAACAGCCTGCCTGTGCCTTTTCCCACATGGCTTGTCAGTACCCCCAAACAGATAACCTGCGCCATCCTTTCCACCAAGCAGTTTGTTAATTCCCCCAAACAGCTTGCCTTTGCTATCTTTGCTTCCAAACAACTTGTCAGTGCCCCCAAACATCATGTCTGTGAAATATTTGCCCTCAAATAGTCCTCATGTTCCTTTTGTGCCCCAAATAGCCTACCTGTGCCATATTTGCTGTCAACCAGCTTATTAGTGCCCCAAAAAAGCCATCTTTACCTCCAAAAAAAATGCCTGTGGCCCTGCCCACTCTTCCTCTCTTCTATCTTTCTCCAAGTTGTGTGCAGATCCTGGATGGAATGTCACTTCCTGCATGCTGGATCGGATATACACAGCATGCAGCAGGGGAGGGCTGTCACCTTCTGGCCCAGGGGGCAAGTAAAGCAAAAGTAGCCCTATTAGCCTCTTGCCTACCAACATTCGCACTTGCACACATATGCGCACACACTTACACACACACACACAAATGCTTATACATTCATGCTCACATACACATTCATGCTAACACATATTCCCTCTCATACGATTTACACATACACATCTCTGCCAACACATACACATCCATGCTAACACACAAACATGTGCTCAACACAAAAGCCTACAGAAGTAGTACACATACATATTTATGTTCACATACACCTATACATACATGTTAACACATACTTATGCATTCTAACATGCATACTGTATATATATATATATATATATATATATGCAATATATATATGTATATATACATATATGTATATATAGAGAGAGAGATACACACAATATATATGCTAAATTGTATCTTTAATCTGTATTCAGTAATATGAAGAATAAATAATAATAAGTAATTTTCATTAACTCCTTATGAAATTATTAAAGATCCAAACAATAAACCTGTATTTCAGTAAAGTGAACAAGGAGAGAAAGCAGGTGCCAGTTTAATAAGTCTAATGCTACATAATTTTGTGAACAGATGGTTTATATGCAGCTTATTTGGCACTTATTGAAATCTTTGTATCTACGCCAAAATTAAATTCTGCCAACTGCATTGCTGTTTCATCAAAATTGTACTATATAAAGGAAATATGTTGAATTGAAAAGTGATTCTAGAAGAATTTGATTTGTCAAGTATTAAGAAATATTGGTGACATTATCAAAGTAAACACTTTAATGATGGATACTAAGACAGTGATAGAGTCCGTTACTATTATGATTAAGGCAACAAAAAAGTTTGTTTAGTGCAAATCATATCAAACAGGTCACAATATGCACAGTACATGTTGTCATGGACACTGAAATCGTCAGCTCTTACATTCACTAAAATTGACCCTGGCAAACCTCTACCTAACTACCTAACTACAAAATTGTTTTTGAACCTAGGTACTTAATGATTGGATGCTTATCCTTCGGACATAATGTTAGACATTAGTTTCTCCTCTCATCTAGTATTATGTAGATCTCTGGAGAGGAAATTAATATGAGACCATGCTAGGGATTACTTGTTGTGTTATGAAAATGTTTGAGGTCTTTTTCTCTTTTCATTCTCTGTTCTCACATTCTATTTAACCAATTATTTTTAGTTGACCCTAGTAAAACCATACCTATGACCACACCAACAGAATCAACCTAGTATAAACCCATTCTGGTAAACAAATTATATTGTGACACTGAGTGCCATAAGTATACATCACCAATACTTTAGGTGGGCGCTAACAAGAATGAAGTTACATATTAATTTTGTAGAGACTAACACTCAGTTAGTTGCTGGAGAATATAATCTTATTTTCAAAACGACAAATACAATATGGATGAAAACATTATTTCTTGTTTCTAATGCCATAAGAAATAAAAAATTATGCAAGAAATAAAAAAATACACTGAAGATATAAAATTGCTTTTCTGAATTTCTGTTCTTATTATAACTCAGTGCAGTGTTCACCAGGCATGCAAGGTGATTTCAATAAAAAGCCTCTGTGCTTTTGGTTGTAGGTCAACAGGATTGTAATTTAACTACAGACGATTTACTCAGCGCGGTGAAATGATGATCAGTTGTTTTAACACTGTTCAGTTACTGTGCAATTATCCCACCTAAACCTGCTTGCTCTCTCTTGCACCGGGATCCTTAAACTGTGGGGTAAGCCTCCTCTGGGGAGGTTTGGATCGGCTCCAGGGGAGATGTGAGTAGCCTTTCAACTATAAATTGTTTTATGCAAACTCATCTTGCCTAAGCTTAAAATCTGGACCGTTAAAACATGGGAGGCGTGGGTGATAAGATTTTTCACAAGGGAGGTGTGACACCAAAAATGTTAAGAACCACTGCTGTAGCTGTTTCCAAGCAGAGGCATATTGTCTATACACTATTCCTTTACATGTATGCCATCTTAATGGGTTCTATCTGTTCTCACCCACAATAGAGTGTGCCAAATCAGTGACGAGGGGTGAGGGCTTAATCACTGTCACTGCCCCTGGCAAGTGGCCCGTCTCTATCCACATTACACTGACAACCTTACTTTGTTTGACGTATTTTTGCATATTGGCAGATTTTACCTGAATAATTTAAAATGCTGTTTGTAGATTGTATTGCATAACTCATGCACTTTCTATATTTTCTGTATTTATTGATCCTAGACATTTAAATTTCTGTAAAATGCTGTTCTATACAAATGCACAAAATATATGTTTGAAACAACGGTATTCTGATACCAGGTAGGCTACCTATAGCTGTCTTCTAGGGAAGTGGCTTCACAAAAGAGCAGGGTTGGGTTTAGACATATGGATGTCCAAGGGTGGGGCTAGCTACATGGGAAGTCGGTGCTGAGTGTGGGGTGTATTAGGGCTTTTACTTTACCAAAACCCTATATAATAATACTATATATATATATATATATATATATAGATATATATATAGGGTTTTGGTAGATTAAAAGCCCTAATACATATATATATATATATATTTGTGATGTAAGGAACTGATGACAAGAAGGCCTGGCTTGCAATCTCCATTACAATTATCGCAAATGTGTTCGATGGGTTTGAGGTCAGGGCTTTGTGCAAGACAGTCAAGTGCTTTCACATCAAACTCATCCAACCATATCTTTATAGACCTTGCTTTGTGAAATGGGGCACAGTCATGCTGGAACAGAAAAGGACCTTCCATAAAGATAGAAGCATAGCATTGTCCAAAATGTTGTGATATGCTGAAACATTAAGATTTCCTTCGCCGGAGGTAAGGGGCTTAGCCCAACCCCTGGAAAACAGTCCCATACCATTATCCTTCATCCACCAAACTTTACAATGGGCCTGGTTGAAGCACCTGAATTTACCGGTAGTAATCAAGAGGTGTGTCCCAATACTTTTGTCCACATAGTGTATGTATATACACACATATCTATGACTGATTCTGCTTTGTGCTTTATTTTGTACTTTTGGAGATTTTTTGTTCTGATTTGTTTATTAATATAAATCTAATAAAGAGTACAGGTTACAATGAAATTCTGTCACCTCCTCTCCAAATCAAAGTTGAAATTTTATCTTACTGGTTGTTGAAGTTTCATTAAACAAACTGGGCATTTAGAATTATGTATGTATCTTTCAATAAGCAAATCAAGGGATTCTACTTTGGTAGTAGAAATCTAATTTAAAATGCAGTCTGAGTTATTTATTTATTTATTTTTTTGCTGACGCTGTATTTTATTATGTGTTTTACAAAAAGAAATTCATTCAGTCACCACCGTTGCCATGGCAACAGCGAATCTTTGAGTACTTAGAGGAGTCTTGCACAGACAAAATATGATCTTTTCAGAATGGCATAATAAAAAATACATGTAAATCTAGAAGTGCAATTTTATGCATGAACATATTTACCAGCACTGTATACATATTCAGTGTAATGATAAAGAGCTTTCATTTGCAATGTTCCTGGGCAACAAAGACCTGTAGTATTCGATGCTGTTTGAAAACGCCTTTGATATATTTGTTACATTAGAATGCCCAACTGAGTGGAATTTATTTCCTTTATATGTATGTTCTCGGTTATAAATTCCAATTATGTTTCGCCGCTATAAACTGTTAACTAAGCATTTATAATTTCCTCATAATTATCACACAAAGAGAAACAAAGATTAGGCATTGGTCATATAAAAGGCTGGTATTCATACTATTCATACTATCCTGTTTTGTTGAGAAAGGTCTGGAAAATAGAGTACATGTGATATTGCTTTATTTTCATTAATGTTATCACGAGGAAAAAATTTCAGTTTTAACATTACCAAATATTAACGTGACTAAATATGTTTTATGGAAAAATTTCCTCCACAATTAGTGTGTTAAAACTTCATCTAGGAACTTTTCTGGTTTATATTAAGTATTATATATATCGTATATGAATATTTTTTGAGAGGGATTATGATACTAAGAACATGGGCAGGTCTATTTATTAAAGTATGAGTGTTTGTGAATTGGCAAAAATGTCTAACTTCCAAATTCACTAAAGTCAACTCTCATTAGCAAAAATAAAAAGCAACTTGCATATACTCGCATGTAAGAGATGCAATCATACACGGGCAAGTGAAAATTGCGCCATATATTCAAAACGTGAAGTTTTGTGTGCGACCAAGAAGTGATTAATATTTGAGTCCAAATGGATGGGCCAAATAGTTTTTATCTGTCATTAGGTTCTATGTTTATATGTTTAGCCTTGCCATTTCAGATTTTTTTCTGTTGATGCTTTAAGGTTTATTCGCAAAATAGCGAGTTGGAATCATTTCTTCTCTAGGTTTGCTCCATCGTGTTTTTTAGTCCTGTAAGATGAGGTTCATTTACAACTAACCACTTGACTAAAACCCTAAATAATTATTCCTAAATGAATAGAAGTGGTTATTTTTTGTCACCTACATTTGAATTGTTTTTGTTTTTTTTAATTATCATGTTATATCCATGCTTTAAAACACTGTGTATGTGAATCAAAATTCATTAAAATAATATACTTTAAATGTAAAAAGCATATAATTTATACTTTATAAAAACTGAATGTTTCTGTCAAAAAAATGTTTTATTTAATAGAGTTGAGTGGTATGTATTTGATGTACATTTGTCAACCTTTTGTACAGCAAACCATTACTGATATTGAACACTTCTGAAACATCATGAATCATACATCTGTGATGTAGTTGTCAGCCACTAGGTTCGCAGCAGTGACAAATAATTTCAGGTGAGGGGGCTGGTAAATCACAGACCCATTCTGAAATGGCATACATTGGAAAAGCTCCCATGCATTTAATTCGGCATCCCTGTGTTCATATCCAATATAACAAAAAATCATCAAAATTATAAAGAAATTCTGTGGTCCTTCATTTTTCTATTTTGCTCCATTTGTATTCATATTTTTCTTTGGTTATTGATTCTTTGCAGTCAAAGACGACGGTGATTATATGGTTCCATTGAGTACTCACAGGCAATTTTGTGCCTTCTATCCTGAAGCAGCCGCTTTTCCCTGGTGGTTTGGTTTGACAGGTTTTATAATAAAATGGCTGCTCCAACCTCATCAATCTTCAAGAGAAAAAATGTTTCTACTTGTTCTTGTAGCATTAGTTCATTTTTCAATCACATTCTGTATAAAATGTTGTTTTCTACCATGCATGTGCTATGAACTTATATATAAGTTGACATATGTTGCACTTATTGTTTGGACTGTACATCATTCCGTACAGAGGATTTCTGTGTTAAAACCTTGTGAATTGTAGGAGATATACAACCATAGATGTCACCACCATATAAGCAGACTAGGCAGCTGTGTAGAGCTATATTGGTTTTAATGGGCTCCTCAGGGAATTTTGGGGTGACGTGACCTAGATTTATATCACAATAATGTATTTCATGTAAACAAACTTTTGATGGTTAGTGTTGCCGGGGCTCACAAGCATGTAGTGTGTGGACCATGTGGGAGCAGAAGAGCTGTCGCCCAATGGACTTCCCATTTCTCAGCCAAAGGTATGTGTGTAAGTATGTTGTTCTGTGTGTGATTATGTCTGTAAGTATGTTACTGTGTATGTGTGTGAGTATGTCTATGTATGTAACCAATGGAATAACTACAGGGGGTCCCGGGAAACCCAGGGGACAACTTGTTCCTGTATCCCCGTGCACGGGGAGACATGAACACAGTGGGGTCATGTTACATTTTGTCACCTGACTCCCTGTGAAACAGAAGCTGCTGCAGGAGAAGTAAGGGGGTATGTATGTGAACATGACTGTCTATAAATGTATGTGAGCATGAATGTCTATGCATCAGTGTATGTGGACATGAATGTCTATGTATAAGTGTATGTAAACATTGATGTCTATGGATAAGTGTTATTAACATGAATCTGTATGTGAAAGTGTTTGTATGTACAAGTGTTTGTGTGTTAGCATAGATGCATGTGAGCATAGATGTGTAAGTGTTTGTGTGTGAGCATGTATGTGTAAGTGGTATGAGATGGAGTGTGTTAGCATGAGTGTGTAAGTGTTTGTGTTAGCATGGATTTTTATGCGTTGTGTTTGAGCATGCATTTGTACATATAAGTGGTGTGAGAGGGAGTTAGAATGAGTATGTACTTGTGTGTGAGTATGAATAAGTGTATGTCTAAGCATATGTATGTGTGTTAGCGTCTGTAAACTTGTATAAATGTGTTTACGTATGCATGCTAGAGTGTATATTGCAAATGGTAAAGAAGGCACAAACAAGCTTTTTGGGGCAATGATGGCATACCCAAGCTGTTTGGGGACGATGATGGCACAAACAAGCTGTTTGGGGGCAGTGATGGAACAGTCAAGTTCTTTCATGGCACAGGCCAGCTGTTCGGGGGCAAAGATGGCCCATGTGGGACATATTGCTTGATGAAGTTGAGTAGCCCTGAGCAATTTTTGCACCAGGGCCCTGTAGGTTGTAGGTATGCTGTATATAAATATACAGCATACTTACTGTGTGTGTGTGTACGTGCACTGTGTGTGTGTGTGTACGTGCACTGTGTGTGTGTACATAAATATAATACACTGTATGTGAATGTGCCTGTAATTTTGTTACTATATGTGAGTACGTGTGTGTAAATATGTAACTGGACTCATCTATCTTCAACCAACAAAGGTAAAGGTGTGTGTGTTAGTATGTTACAGTGTGAGTTACAGTCTGGGTGTGTAAGTATGTCAGTGTATATATGCGTGTATGCATAAGTCTCACAACCTGCAGTTACACTACTACACAATCTATGCATCAAATATATATATATATATCCTTAAATATGAAATATTTTTGTACTGTTGTACTCTTTCTGGCTGAGGGCTACAGCAGTTGTAACTAGGTGCCAGTCCAAGATTCTTCACAAGGGGCTGGTCCAAAAATCTGCAGTGGGGTCACGTAACACTATGGTACTTGATCCTGCACAGTATGCCAGAAAGATAGCTGCAAGTAAGGTAAATGGGAGAGAGAGATTGAGGAAGGAAGTGAATGAGGGGGTGAGAAAGTGAGTATGTATGTATGTATGTTACAGTGAGAATGTACCGTATTTGCTTGAATATAAGGCAAGGTTTTTATTCGAGGTCATCTTATAATCTGCCCTCAAATCCGCCCTCAAATAGCAGCGCTGTGGGGGACCTGGATCCTTCTCTCTGGCAGCCGGTGGACACTTGCGCGTAGAGGTTGCCACCGGCTGCCCCCACTGGACCAAGAGAGTCTGGAGCACGGGGGGGGGCAAGTTTAGGGATGCATTGGTAAGACTGTGGGCAGAGTGGCATATCAGGGGGCAGAGTGGTATATAGGGGGTATAAGGCATATCTGGGTGTCAGAGTGACATATTTGGGGAGCAGAGTGGCAAGCCTGGGAAAAGATGTGCATAACTAGGGTCAGATGTGCATAACTGGGAGGGAAAGTTGGCAAAAAAAGAAAATAAAAGCAAGAAATGCATTTTTTCAATCATAGTTTTATTAAATAAAATACATTTTTTCCCTAAATTAATATTCACATTTTGGGGGGTTGTCTTATACGCAGGGTCATCTTATTATCAAGCAAGCACTGCATGAATAAGTATGGGTGTGTTAGCATGGATTTTTATGTGTAAGTGTATGTGAGGATGTATATGTGTGTGTGAGCATTAATGTGTACATGTGTGTGTAAGCATGAATGTGTAAGTGTGCAAGGATGAATGTTTATGTCTTAGTGTGTGCATGTATGTGTGCAGTGAAGGAAAAAAATATTTATGTGAGACACAGAATAACAAACACAAAAAAAAACAGAATAACACATTTCAAATAAGTTATAAATTGATTTAAATTTTACTCAGTGAAATAAGTTTTTGATCCCCTATCAATCTGGCTCCCAGGTGTCTTTTATACAGGTAACGAGCTGAGATTAGGAGGGAGATGCGTGAGTGTTAATGGATGTTAGAGTGAGTGTAAAAGTGCCTGTGTAAATGTGTGTCAGTGCGCATGTGAGTTGGGGGACTCGCAAGGGGATGATGGGGCCACTTGGCTTTATCTCACCACAGGGTGCCAGCATTTCCCTGGTTCCCTGGGTGCACATTTTTTTTTTAAAAAAATAACTATATTTATAAAAATAAATATGTTTGTGTTTTATTTATTGTAGGGGGACTTATCATTGCACACACTAATCATTCCATGTAAACAAGGATCAGACATTTTTTTCTGCATGCTGCCAAGTTGATTAATCAAATTGTAGATTTGTTGCCAGTGTGTAGATAACCTACTGAAACTGGCAGAAACACTAAATTGATAGTTGCATGCATTAAATCCCTGTTTTTATTTAGCCCGAGCAGTGACTGGTTCACAGCTTTCTCCTTTCCCTTGGTGATTCCTGGCATTTAGATAAAACATGAGGCTATGTGTATAATGGAAGTCTCACATCAACATTTAAAGCATGCAAGACTACTGATTGAGCCACAGGCTGGTTGACTTTTGGCAGCTTCATTGCACTCAGAAAAGAGATTTTGGCTAATCACTTTGTGTGAACTCAATGTAGAGGTCAACCTTCATATACATCAAGATACATTTTTGAACCTGGTGACTATTTTGGCAGCCAAACACATACCTGGGAACTCTCTAGGTTTCGGGAGCTGAGTTGCGGCACACTCCACCCTACACGACCCGCACGCAATATTTGCAGGACCACCTACCCACATCCCCAAAAAAGGGTAGGCTCTGGATAGCTGGAGTCTGGATGTTCCCAGGTATACTTATACATTCAAAGGGTTAAACCCTCTACTATGATTCAAATCAGGAACAAATGGTGTTTGGTCTATGGGTTTCATAGAATAACCAAGATCATATAATCCCTTTATAATAGACTATGATGTATGAATGCCTTATCTCTGTCTTCTCCCTCATAAGCTCCATACAAGCTTCCCTATAATTGCAGATCAGATACTTAGATGTTAGATTTTGAGAATCTAATACTGTTAATTTTGACCTTATTTTAGTTAAGCAGACAAACAAACTCTACTTTTTAAATTATAATTTGAAACATGATTACAGTCCAGGAAGAACAATTATTTCCTTGTTATCTTGGTATCTACAGCCAGACTTTTGTCTTTCCTCCCACACCGTTTTCTGTTGTAACATGTTTTCAACTTGTTTCAGGGGCAAAATTAACCTCCCTTGCATTTGGATTCGGAACGTTTACTGGGCTATGATTAAAAAATGTAGTGTTGGTGCAAAAGATTATAGGTTAAGAAATAATCAGGTACATTCCAGTAGTTTCCATGGTGACTGCTCAGCATTAAGCACTTGTTTGTGTAAATGTTAATTCATTGTTCTACATTCATGTTTTATTTGTGTAACTTCAAACAAATACATTGTACTTCTGTTTTCAAATTAACACTTGCAATCAATTTTCTGATATTTTTCGTATGCCATGCAGCCAGAATGTATATCAAGCAATTAATTTTGTGTTCCATGATTTTCAGCCACATGTGTTTGATATGATAGGATACGTTGCTTAATAATGCCAATAGTGTTCCACTGAAACACATCTCCTAGAAAGCAAAACCAGAGAAAAGAGGGACATGCATATGATATGATTCTTAATATAAAGCTATCAGCTATCATATCTATAAATCTCTCTAAAGCATTGCATTGTCCAAAATGTCTTGGTATGTCACCTTCAGCATACCAACACATGTTGGACAATGCCGTGCTTCCAACTTTGTGGGAACAGTTTGGGGAAGGCCCTTTTCTGTTCCAACATGACTGTGCCCCACTTGATGAATGAACAAAAATTCACACAAACACTCCAAAATCTTGTGGAGGATGTAATAGCTGCAGAGTGGGGACCAACTTCAGATTAATTTCTATCTATTAGACTGCAATGCCATCAAAGTACGTGTTGGTGTAATTTTATGTACTTTTGCACATATAGTATATATAGTGTTGTGAAAAACTATTTTCCCTTTTTCCTAAATGTTTCAGATTATCACACTAATTTTAATATTAGACAAAAGTAACCTAGGAAACACAAAATGCTTTTGTTAATGTATAGAAAGATAAAGCCCTTTGTGGCTCTATGTCACACATTAATTGCCCCTTTAGTTACTAAATGTACTTGATCATTTGGTTCAATATTACTTGACACTCCCAGGTATGATTACTGCCCCTCCTGTTGAAGCTAAACATCAATTAGAGTCTGTCTTGTAAAGTGAAGCAGGATAAAAAAAAGTCTCAAAAAGCAGCACAGGATGCCACAATCTAAAGAATTTCAGGAACATGAGAAACAATGTCGCTGACAGTCTGGAAAGGGCTACAAAGCCATATCTAAGGCTCTAGGAATCAGATGAACCACACACACGTTATCTACAAATGGAGGAAACAGTGGTGAACCTTCCCAGGAGTGGCTGGCCTACCAAAATTCCTTCAAGAGCCGATCAATGACTTTTCCAGGAAGTCAGAAAAGAACCCAGGCTAACATGTAAAGAACTGCAGGCCTCACTTGAGTCAGTTAAGGTCAGTGTTCACAATCCCACAATAAGAAAGAGACTGCAAAAAATGGTTGCAAGGAGAAAACCACTGACCAATAAGAACACAAAGACTCGTCATGTTTGCCAAAAAACATTTTCATGTAGTTATGCAAATAGAGATGCAAATTAGCACAAAAGTGCAGAGCATGGATTCAACTTATATAAACATAAATCAGAAATGACAGAGGTAGTTTCTGAATGATATCTTCACAAAGCATTTTGAGCACAGCAAGAATAAACTTTCTTCAGGCTTTCTTCTATGAAAAGCAAATTATCCATAAGTTAAGTCACCATACTTTTGCAAACATGCTCAGAAATCTCTGTAAGAAAACATAACAATGTTGTTCACATTCGGAATACACTAAGTGTACCCATTTTGCATAAGTATCTTGCAAAATAAATAAAAAAAAGTACTTTTGAGGAAGTAGGAGGGAAACTAGGGCTTTAAAAATGTGTTGTTGAGAGGGACTTTATGTTTGTGCGGAAGAGGATGACTACTTACATTCATCGCAGTGTGATGGGTGGAATGTTCAGTACTTTGTAGGAGATTTTGTACACTGTGAATGGTTTGGGAAGGGGGACATATGATGATTAGAGGGGAAGGGAGAACAAAATGAAGTAAGTGAAAGAAAAACCCTGACTGCCAGAACAGCATGTAGCAGAGAGGATTTGAACTCCTAATTAGATGAACACAAAAAGGGAAGTCTGAGGCGACCAGGGTCCCACTGAGATCATGAACAACCTGCTGCAATGCAAATTGGTAGATCTGTGCTAGAAAAATCACAATCCTTAATCAATGTAAATCTATTTTCCAAAAATTGCAAAATAGAGCTATGGAATACCAAGTTCCTCTTCGTGTTCGTCTTCGTGCTCGTCTTTGGGGAAAAAAAATCCTGTTTTCTCTTCGGGCGAATATTCGTGGACATTCTTCTGTACGAGTGACTTTATTGGACAGGAGGCGGGGAGGTGTGGAGACGAATAGCTCCACTTCTATAGTGCCCTATACAAAGAAGAGGAACAAGATGGTCTGGTGTAGAGCCCTGTGCAGGACTGCTTTTTTAATCCTGCACGCTCCCGCTGATTTTTTGCCCAATCCCGCCGGCTCCCGCAATGTGGGTGTTCCACTCCGCCCGCTCACGCTACATTTGTGGCCAATCAAGCCCACTTCCTTTATCTGAACAGCAGATTTCCCACGCAGTCCCGCAAGGCTGCCCTCGAGTTGCTCCCTCACAGCGTCTCTTCCTTCGCTCTGCCCAGGAACAAGGCGGGGTCACAGGAAATGACCACATGTCACGTGACTCAGTTTTGTTCCTGGGCAGAGCAAGAGAGGAGACATTGTAACGGAGCAGCGAGAAGACAGCCTTGCGGGACCGCGCGGGATTACCGGGACCCGCAGGTACAGTGCCTCCCGCCTGCAACCCCAACAAGACCGCCCGTGCCCGCAAATTTTTTGGCCTCCCAATGCAGTCCTCTAGTCTGGTGAGAGGAGCCAAGATCTGACAGAGCTATTTAAACCCCTAGCACTGTTCATTCATTGCTTGCTCGTTTTCAAGCTGTTACCTTATGTGCCTTTATCCCTGTTACTGAAGTTCCCTTTTTGCCTAGCCTATTTCATACCTTGTGTCTGTATCTTGTGGATTACCCAGCTACCTGACCTCAGCTTTGCTACTTGACTTTTGTGATACTCTCCAATCTTTGACCACGGGTATACTACTGGACTTTTATGACACTCTCAGAAATATATTCAGGGCTATATGGCTGCCTATTACAAAATAAGCTGCTACATGACATGGTAAAAATTAAGTGAAAGATTTTAGAGCTCCCATGCAGTTTGACATCTGACTTATTTCTCACATTAGGTAATTGTGCAAACGATCTGCTAATCACAAATCTAACACATGATTCAGTGCTGCCAAATACATTTTTATTATTAATTTTATTACAAATTACAATCACAATGAGGGTTTAGAAAACTTCTTGTGACCATCTTTTGATGTCTTTAGTCACAAAATCTTACTGAAATCATTTTGAAAGCCACCAAGGATTCTGTGGCTTGTATCAGTATCTTTAAATATGTATAGAAAATGAAATATTTAAAATAATAATTTTATGATATATTACCATCTCAACTGGTTCTTGAATGCAGTTGGCTTAATTCAGCATCTTTTACCATCTAACATTTTCTGGTTTTCAGAAGAAAGAAAAAAAATTAATAGGGACCATTTGGTTACCACAATGTCACTGAAATAGAATTTTTGGGTTATGAAAAATTATATGGTTACATCACTTTTAAACTAGCCATTTGTGATTAAACATGGAGCTCCAAAGAATATTGCATTCTAATTTTACGGACCTTGCTGTGAAGAACACACTTTGTATAAGGTGGAATGGTGTCTTCAGCCTCAGTAAGTTGATTCTTCTTATCTGCTCTCTCCTTAGTTTGAAGATTTGTCTTGCACAGGCCTCACATGGACCTCAAATGTACAGTATTTGTACATTGTGGCACCTATTAGGTGCCTCCTTCTTGTAGTATCAAATTTTACTAAATTCAATTTGATTACTTTTACTTATGAATTGATACCCAAAATTGATTTGCATATTCTGATTGAGTCCTAACTAATGCTTTGTAAAAGGATATTAGCACATTTTAGGCCTTGAATTAACACCTTTTTACTTTAAGCCCCCCCATCACACTAGGCACAAGATGGGGCGCAGACATTGGCTTACTGCGCATTAGACACCTGTGATATCTGTGTGCCAGTGTCTTAATTCTGTGGTTCCCTTTACTGCCATCGGAAGTGACATCATATTTCTCCCCACAGCACAGAAAAAGAAAAACAAAATGCCAGATATGTGCTCTGCATGGAGACAGAAGTCAAAGGGTGGAACTGGAAGTGGGTAAGTCTAGGGATGGAGTATGGGGGTTCAAATAAAAAAATATTAGTGAGATAAAAAGGAGAGACACAGATTACCTTTTAAATGGAGTAAATAGGTAGAAAAGAAGAGACGTGGAAGCATAAGACAGAACTAGAAAAAAGATGACATGACAAAAATAGTAATCACAAGAACAGATAAAATGGAAACTGAAAAGAGAAGAAAGAGATTGAAATGATAGAAAGAAAATTGAAAGAAGAGAAAAAAAGGTTAAAAAGAGTCATCAAGATATTCAAAAAAGACATGACAAAGAAAACGCATAAAGAGACTAGAAAAAAAGTTCACAGATAAAAAAGTTCACAGCAGGGACAGCTAAGCCACTTTCTACCCACATCAATTGAACATAATTATCATTGGTAACACAACCATGCCTAGGCTTCAGTTTTCTCTTTTTCCTTCTTCAGGAAAGGAATTCACTATACAAGGCAGCCTTCTGCCCTTACACCATTTCACCAGACTGGACTCTACCTTTCTCTGATGTTTAGAAGCAGTCTAAGTTTGCACGGTCCAATGGATAGGCAGTATACAATTATCAAAGCTAAACATCTTATGTTTATATAGTAAAGAATATTGTGCCATTTATTACTGAGATATTATTATAATTGTAATTAACTTACTACTCCAATTAAGTCATCTATTATAACTAGCAATTTATAACAGTATGATCAAGAATATTAGAATGAAAAGTCATGTTATATAATACGGTTATGTGATATTGGTGAATGCTTATATGTATCCATTTAATAACTCATATTGACCAGGACTTTTTTTTATCTGTGTACATATGTAATCATTGTTCATTGTTCACATGTTATATTGAATTTCAATAAATCCACATGTATGTTTGCACAACTGGTGGTAAGCCAGTAGAAGAAGCCTAACTTGCATATTAGTTAAAGTAGTATTTTCACTGACTTTCCCAAGAATTAAGGGCTCATGAACCCTGTGTTCCCCTTGTGCTGGTCAGATTCCTCTTCCTCCTTGCTTGGCATCCTGACCGGGACCTGGCCACAAATACATGGAACTGTACAGTGGCTAGGAACCGCGGCGATGCCAGCTGACAATTGGAACTGCATTGCTACCGAAATCTGTTGACCCACCATGTCGCTCTTTTGAGGTTACGCTATAATTGTGGTGGGCAACACTCTGAGGTTGTTACAGAGAGAAAGTTCACCTTGGAACCCTGGCTTTATCACCCATCTTTAGGATGGGGTGTACCCAGCCGCAGCTATGGAACTCTGGCCCGGCTACCGCACAGACTATTCCCGGGGATATTTCCGAAGCTGTCGCTCTGGGTCCCGATGTCGGATCAAGACACTTTTTGGAACATAACATCTTCGGACCCTTAGCTCTCCATTGGTACCCCAAAATTGACATCGCTCCCTTTAGATCACTCCGAAATAGTGACTTTTTGTCGAGCGGGCATTGCTGGCCATAGAACTTTATGGAGGCGCCGCCTCCGCAATTATATTGTGTTTATAAATGTCTGTGCTGTTCCCAATAAACTCAGCCCTGTTTGCACCAAACACTTTGTCTGGACTAGTGCTTGGGTGAATCCCTAGAACAAATCAGATTTCAGCAGCAAGGAAGTTCTCTATGGCAGAGCTACTCAGGTCTCGGTCATATAATCACAATTTAAGGATTTGGTTATGGCACTAGACCTCCTGAAATGAAGAGACAGCAACGTGAAATGTGACTTACACACCCACCATTTACACAACTTTGGCTAAAAAAAAACAATATTTAATAAAATAAATACATAATTTAAAAATGGAGGGCCTCGGGACTCCTTATTGACCAAGGAGAAGTCACCAAATGTCCTACCTTTTCCACCACCTGGTGGAGTGAAGAGTTTACGGGTCATAATTATTTTCCCTCAATTCCTTTTTCTCATTTCCTATTACTGTCAAGGAAAAAACTTTCCATCACCCCATGGCAACAGAATTTTAAATGTATAATTTGTGTTGGTGGTGTACAGGAGTATATACACACATTTCACAAAACCAGTGTCCATTTTACAATCTACTGCCATTGGGTCCTTTTAAATATTTAAATATTCTATTCGTGTAAAGTAGGTCTGAAGATCATTCGATGTTACCTTTGTAAGTGTGTTTTTAACACCTTCATTGGTGATGTTTTATGCTTTATGGTGTTTTTTATGGATAATGTATAGTGGTGTAATGTACATGCTCAAACTCACAACTTCCATCTTTGGAAAGGATGTGCATCACAGCATACAAACTGTTTCTGTGAAATCAGTTCTTCTATATGGGTTTTCTCTATAGAATATGTCAAAGTGAACTGCACAGTTAAATTCAGCATTACAAGATCTCTTGAAACTGCAATGAAAATCAAATTATCTAAAGGTGAAATACCAAACGGTAAAAAGCAATATCTTCAGGGTCTGTTGAGCAACATATTTTAGGTATCTATCAGAATTTGCTGAAAATGCTGAGCTTCTAAAATATGAGGCTACATCAGAATTGTATCATGCACAGGCATAGTGAATCTGAGAACAGCAGTGTATAGAGCCAATAAATTATATCCAAACCTGGATGTTCCTTTGCGACTTCATCACTCATTTGGCATCACTCTGCTTTTTGTATATTCTGAAACATAATATATTTTCAGAGATATACTATTCTCAGAAAATGTTATGAAAACAAGGTATACTGGAAATCAATATTGCTGCTTTTGTATCTTTATGATGGCATTTTGCTACTATATTAGACAGGTTATACATTTGATAAAACTTAACTTATTAAGTCCATCTTTATATGCCTGGTATTTACACTCACTGGCCAACTTTATTAGGTGCACCTGTTCAATTGCTTGTTTACATAAATAGGTAATCACATTGCAGCAACTCAATGCATTTAGGTATGTAGACGTGATCAAGACAACTTACTGAAATTCAATCCGAGCATCAGAATGGGGAAGAAAGGCGATTTAAGTGGCTTTGAACGTGACATGGGCTAGACGGGCTAGCCTGAGTATTTCAGAAATGCCTGATATACTGGGATTTTCAAGCACAACTAGGGTTTACAGAGATTGGTCCGAATAGACAAAATATACAGTGTGTGGCCAAAATGCCTTGTTGAGGTCAGAGGTCAGGGGAGAATGGGCAGACTGGTTCGAGATAACAGAAAGGTAACAGTAACTCGAATAACCACTCATTACAACCAATGTATGCAGAATACCATCACTGAACGAACAACACGTCAAACGTAGAAGCAAATGGGCTACAGCAGCAAAGGACCAGACTGGGTGCCACTCCTGTCAACTAAGAACAGGAAACTGAGGCTACAATTTGCCCAGGCTCACCAAAATTGGACAATAAAAGACTAGAAGAACTTAGCCTGATCTGATGAGTTTCAATTCCAGCTGCGACATTCAGGTGGCAGGGTCAGACTTTGGATCTATCCTGCCTTGTTTCTATGGTTAAGGCTGGTGGTGCAATGGTGTGGGGGAAACTTTGTGCCCCTTAGTACCAATTGAGCCTACCAGTGTATTGTTGCTGATCATGTCCATCCTGATCATGTCCATCCTTTTATGACCACAGTGTACCTATTTTATGATGGCTACTTCCAGCAGGATAATGCACCATGTCACAAAGATCACATCATCTCAAATTGGTTTCTTAAACATGACAATGAGTTCACTGCACTCCAATGGCCTCCACAGTCACCAGATCTGAATACAATAGAGCACCTTTGGGATGTGGTGGAACGGGCAATTTGTATTCGGAACTCCGAGGAATGTTTCCAGCACCTTGTAGAAAGTATGCCACGAAGAATGAAGGTAGTTCTGAAGGCAAAAGGGGGTCCAACCCAGTACTAGCAAGGTGTACCTAAGTGGCCAGTGAGTGTATATACTGTATATATATACACTGCTGCAACTACATCAGGTCCCTACAGACACGGGGGAGAGGACATAACCACAAGCGTCGTCATATTGCCTTCAGTTCAAGTAAATGATGGTGCTTGTTGTAACATTCTCTGCCCAATTGGAGGATCAGGAAAAGGATGTCACTGCAAAAGCCACCATATTTCACTCAGGTGGCTCTATCAAAGCTTTGCATTGGTCTGACTAATTTTTGGTCTGGTCTCATTTTTGGGGCTTCAAATTGCAAAATTTACCAAAATTTGCAATTAGCTCAAAACTGAATTCACAAGTCTGTTATTTATTGCTTTATATAGCGCCATCATATTCCACAGTGCAGTACTACGTGTAATGTCTATAGCAATGTGATACATACACACCTACAGGTAGGTGATGCTCCTATAAAAAGAGGGACATCTGGGAATGACAGAAGGACAAAGGGTTAGGGCCTCAAAGGAAGAGTGTATGTCTTAAGGTTCTACACTAGGAAGGTATGCTATGGTGGTGAAGGGTTAACTTTTTATTCCATAACAACCTTGAGACTTCCATGATAACTTCCATGAGTTACCTAAAGATATCAACCTAAGTTTAATTCCCTGAGACAGTGATTTGATGATGTGTCGACATTGCACATAGTACAATAACAATATTTTTCTAATGCAGTACTTTATTTGGTTATAAAATATTTTTATACCTTTTGTAAAGGCCCTCTGACATCACTCGCAAGAAAACCTAAGAATGTTAAATAAAAGAATAATATCATATATGTTAATATATTAAAAATGTATATTTTACACATTGAAAGGTTTGGTATACATAAAATAGCCAAATAAAAACTAAAATGCTAATTATATGTTGTACTTTTAATTCTAAGTAGCATGACAATTGTTGAGGTTTCACAAAAAGAAACAAAATATAGAAGGAATCTAAATAACTACAGATCCATTAAAACTGATTTAAATTCTACACAAATGTCATGGCATTAAATTGTTCTGCAAAACAAAAGTGCCAGGGCATTTGAATGCTGAAATCAACAATATCTTTTGACATTTACAGCCTTCCACTGTACCGATCCAGTGGTCACTTTAGGAGCTGAAACAGCAGGTCAGAGATACGACACCCTGCTTTATAAATGTGATATATGGACACTTGATTCTGGGAAGCTTAGAAACCCATCAAACTCATTTTATTTCTTCTGTGCTTATTTTAACTTCTTTAAAGCAGAATATTATGGCTCGAGACTACAGTTCCACTAAAGCAAATACAGTGCAAATGCAGTAAAAATCCCATTATATTATAGTTCCAGTATTCCGTATGTAAAGACTAATAAGGCATTCTTGTAAGTAGCAGACAAATAAAGTAATATATTTATCTCAATTGAATATTTATTCACTGAACATCTCCTTACTTGCATTATAAAGGACCAGTCCCAGTAGGTTATGCTAGCAATGCATAACTAAATAATTTTTGAATATCTTCTCATGTTTAGCAACATGGCCATCTTAGCCCTTCTTCTAAGAGAAGCTCACGAGAGTTGACGATACATAATGTATAAAAGTCTTTGGTCCTATCACTCCTAGCAATTAAAGTGAGAATACTGATGACTGGACCAATTCTAAGCAACATTGAGGATAATGTATTTAAAGTGTCCCTGTGGCATTAAGAAAGTCCTATCACTGTAGCAATCAAAGAACCAACTCTGCTGACTGTACCATTTCGCTGGTTGCCAAACTGGAGACTAAAATCAGCCCTGACACTTTAGGGTTATCTGCTGACAAAAGTACATGTTTGCAGCTTTGCTGAATGCGCAACAGTTGCACAGTACACTATTACATCCATAGGCATCCATATGTTTCCAGTCATGGCCACGTACTACTGGTGGACATCTGTATGAGCAACAGTAAAGGCATGTGGGAGAGATGACATTGAGCATAGGCCTACCTGGCGTTTGTCCGGTTTGCCTGAAGGCCAGTCTGGGCTCAGGTGCCATAGTGAAAAAAAGATCACTTTTCGAGATTTAAAACAAAATAATGTTCATATAGGAAAAGTGAATTGTTTTCAGTTTTATTAAGATATTGGTGTTGTTAAAGGGGATGTTATTAATGAACTACACAAAACTACAATGCATTTAAAAGTACAAATCACATACATCCTTTAAGTCATCTGCCGAACCTTGCATGAAATATAATCGTTCTCTTTCCAACATTAAAAACATATCTCCAAGAATTATCAGTTTTTCTTTTGTGCCAGTAAGTGAACTTGACCTAGTTTTCTTCAGTGCTCTAATTTGATTCTTGTTAGTGCTCCATAGGGAGCTCAAACCATAGACGTTACACGCAGGAGGCTCTAAGTGTACAGCAAATATTTTGAATGTTAAAGCTTCTAGTCTCAATGGGACTCAATGACCCTTTTCTTAACTGCTATATAACCTAAAACAGCTATTCTTCTTGCTTTTTTTTTGAGTTATCCCAGTGCTATCCCAAAAAGATATCTAAGCAAAGTTTATATTAATACAGCTACACTTAACAGCCTCATATGGATGGATATTTTTTACAAATTGTACTGCAACTCACTGATGATTACTAAAAAAGGGTTGTATTTTTTTCCGTACTGTCATCTAAGCTTAAGGGGTTCTCCAGCCATCATATGTACTTTAATGCATATGATAGCTGCATGGCCCTTTTTAACTTTTCATTATGTCTCCCTTGCAAATGCCTTGGTGAATTCTGCAGAATGCCTCCATATGCACTTACATTGTTTTCAGTGGGGGTGCTTCCCTGCCACTGATTGGTTGGGAGCTGCAGCTTCTCTCAAAGGTATGTGATTTTTTTTTTGAAAATATTTTCAGGAATGCATATTAATATGCATTATTATTTCTTATATTGAACTGTTCCTTTAAGGGATTTAGTGTGCACAAATCAAAACACAGTTAAGTTTGCCTACATTGAAAAAATATAAAAATAAGCTCTAGATAAGAAACACCTTGGAAATTACACCATGATTTTGCTCTCTTCATATATAAAATATTTTTTATCACTAAGTTTGTTTAGTACATGACTTTCCTTGTTGTTTTCCCTTAATACATGCCATTTTTTTCTGGTCTCTGCTCACGCTAAATAGTAGTCTTTGAATTTGTCACAATCTTTTGTACTGTCTGCTACCATGTCAGCTGCCAGATTTAAGTTACATCTGTGCTAAAGACATTCCAAAATATTGCCAAACGTAATTGTTTTATCACCCTTGAAATCTATGGTGATTCATGCATGGCTTCCAGAATCATATTGTGGGCACAGTATTACCCAAGTAGCAGATGGCACTAAGAAACAAAATAAGGAGCATTATTTTTTTCATAGACTTCTATCTCTTGACATATGTAGCTTGGCAGAGAAAAGATGAAGAAGAAGCAACCAAAAAAGAATATATGAATTTCCAGAAAATAACATAAATAGAAGTTAAAATTCCCAGGCTATTAGTTATGTTCCCACAGGCACTGTAAACATCGCATAGGAAGCTCTTAGCACATGTTCTGATTGCTGCCAAAGTCTGTATTGCCCATAACTGGAAGGAAGCCTCTCCTCCAACGATTCAGGGGGTATTATACTTGCTCACCTCGACACGTATTTATGAGCAGATGGCACACTCAGCCTCTAACACGTCCCATCTCTTTCACTCCACTTGGGAAAATTGGGATGCATATTATACACACACGTTCGCCCCTGCGTCTCGGGGATTTATCTTGGGTAACATGCGTTCTCCATGGTTCCTAAAAGCAGTTGGTGCAATATAATGGATTGCTGTCTAATTTTTTTTCTCTTCTTCTTTTCTCTCTCTTCTCTCCTCTTCTCTTCCCCCCCTCCCCTCTCCCGGAGTGTGTGATTTATTGATTTTCGGAGCTGTTTATGCGTTACTTCCTTAAAAATGTAAAAGATATTTTTTTCTGGCAGGAGGCTCGTTTCTCCTGAATGTAGGCAGTTCATACTTTGTCCGTGTTATGGAAGTGCTAATGTGATGTATTTCTGTCTACCGCTATACATTGTAACATTCTCTACAAACATGAAAATCTCAATAAAAAATTTGAGTTTCAAAAAAAATTCCCAGGCTAGGCTTCGAGTAGCTCTCGTGCAGTACAACAACAGGGAGGTAGGAGTCTTTGGCAGGAGCCAGAAAATAAAGGTACAAACACCTCCATGTACAAAAATATTTATTTATTCCAGGTTTGTTTACCACCGCATAGCAAACAGCAGGGGTATATCGCCCAGAGGGGAAACATGAAAGTGAACCCCTAACAGGTTTTGTGCTAAACTTAGCACCTATTCGTACCAGGAGCTCTCCCCCTCTTAGGATTTGGCTTAATGAAGAGGTGGTGCTAGCTGTGATTAGTCCTTTCTAAGGATGAGCCTAGCCCTGTGTAGTCTTTCGCACAGGGAAGTGGTGAGGTGGGTATATGGCCGTCTGTTTGGATTACTCCTTCCCCCTGATATGTACCACGTTCCCCAAATACCAGAGACTATAAAGACTGTGGAGCTCAGATTTGGGGCGTTTGCATTTTTGGGAGGGGGTTTATGTGTGATGTTTTACTCCATCGGGTCAGGACTTACAGGACATAGATCTCTGTGGCCAGCATTTGCACCTGGATCTGATATCCAGCAGGTTTCAATAAAAAGTCTGGGAACCAACCATGTTTACCATCCTTCCCACAGACCTCAATAGCAACCCACTCCTGGGCTGAGGTTGGCTGAGTGCCAATACTGAGCCGTGAGCAAAGGATGAGCTGATGGAGAACTGTGTGTGTGTGGTTTACTGTGTCTGTATGTAAATTACCCCCTTTGTACTGTTTAAATACTGGTGAGTTTCCAAATAAACAGTTTTCACCTCATCATGAGTGCTGTTTGATGCTTGGGGTGGGCTGCTATGATACTTTATTATCCTTTTTAGGACACACTGTGTATCTAAGTTTCGGCTAGCCACAGTGCCAACGCAGCTCCGGTGCAGCGGCATCCCCCCATCTCTCTTCACCACTGGTTCTGTCTGGCGCTGAAGGGGTTAATTGCTGGTGTCCCAGCAGGAGGAAGCAACATCTCGTGGGTGTACCCATTTGGGGTACATTACTCACTTACTTATGTCCATCATCCCTGCCAGTGATATCCAGAGTCCTCTGTCCTGTGCTATTCTGTTAAGTTTGCTCCAAGTGTGGCCCATTATGTCTGCCTTGAGGTAATTTTGCCAGGTGTTTCTTGGGCAGCCTCTTTTCCTCTCACCTTGAGGGTTCCATAACAGTACCTGTGTGGTGATGTTCTTCCTCTGCTGGGAGTTGGCAAGTTCTCTTCCAAATATTGGTATTGCCAGCAGATCTGGAGAATTCTTTTGAGGCAGCTGTTGATGAAGGCCTCTCTTATTTTGCCAGTCTTTGCCTTAACATCTACATCAGTGCCAACCTGCTAGTCGATAATGCTGCCCACGTAGGTGAAGGACTGCACTTCGCCCAGGTGCTTTAATACAGTATGACTTGGTCTTATCCTTGTGGATGTTGAAACCAATCAGTGATGATGTGGCTGCCACTAGGTTGGTCTTCTCTTTCATCTGCAAAAGGAGTGAAAGGTCATTGGCAAAGTTTAGGTCATCTAGCAGGGTCCACAACGTCCACTGGATTCCATTTCCCCGGTCGTTGGTGGATGTCTTCATAATTCAATGGATGGTGAGGAGGAAGAGAAAGGGGGGCAACAAGCATCTTTGCATGACTCAGTTGTATGGCCAGCTGGTCTCTTGTCAATGTACAATTCCAAGGATTTCTAGACTATGATGTGGAGCCTTGCTAACTGGTCTACAATATCTGAAGCCTGTCACCTCATCTTGTAATTGTGGTTCAACGGCATCCTTCCCTCTGTCTAGAAGGACCTAGTTGAAAACTTGTCTTGACGCCGGCAGGAGTATGATTCCTCTGTAGTTGGCACGGTTGCTCTTTTTTATACTCTAGTTAGCTCATTGCATTTGATCAGCAAGCCCTTGTTGACTGGTCAATGTTTTGTAGATTTGGAGGAACTGGCGATTCAGGAGCTCCTCCGCCCATCTGTTCATCCGCTTTATTCCTGTGATGGGCTTTCTCTGCTTGTCTTTGATGGGGCCATATGGTTTACCGAGCGTTTCAGATAGTCGCTTGGTTGTGTCATACAGCTGTTTCATGTTGCTTCTGTATGCTACCTTCTTCTTTTTCTGCTACTAGTCCATCTACATAGTCTCTCTTGTTCTTCCTGTTCTCCTGTTCCTCTTTACTAGTGCGTGGGTTTCAACATACTAATACTTGGCCTTTGCTGCTCTATTCCTACAGTTGTTGACTGCTACCTTCTTCTACTTCTTAACCAGAAAATAAGAACGTTGGATAATCATTTGATTTTCTTTACTTAATTTCTGCTTTTTTTCATGATTCATGTATTTTATGTGATCCAGTTGAGTTGAAAATGATGATATCTTGGTGTGTTTTTCACATTTAATTAAAGGTTTATAGGATTAGTGGAATGGCTACCTCCTCAATGCTTCTTTCATATCATCAAATAGCTCTCAAGAGAACTATTTACATAAAAGAAGCAGAATTACATTATCAAAAAACCACATGATTTATACTAAGCCCTGACCTTTTTAACTATTTAATTGTTGCACCAATAAATTCTATGTAACTTATTTAGTTTGAATACAGCGCATATGTATCAGGAAGAACAATATGCTAAAATTATCATACCAGTATTTGGGCCATTATTCCATAAAAGTCAAATACATGAGCAGACTTATTTAGATGACTTATTTTACTCTAATCGCCTGTTATATTCCAGCAGAAAAACAAAAACAAAGAACAGCCGCTGATCTTTACAGAAATAAAATTGTTTAAGCAGTTATTGCTGCAGTGGGACATTATCAGCAAGTAAATGTTAAATTGGTTGTGACATCAATTGCTGAATTAACCAGTGCTACCCATTGAGGCTTTCAGTTGGATTTGCATTTCTTTACATTAGCGTTATCCATAGTGATTATATATATATATATATATATATATATATACACACACTGTATATAAGTAAACATGTGCTCATTAGATGCTCGTTCAATCATAAACTGTGTATAGAAAGTGGCCCTAATGATGGGGCAGGATGGTGTGTCTAATACTATTGAAAGTGTTGCTCACGTGTGAGGGCAGGAACACGAAATAAAACTGCTCCTGTGTCTTGTGAGTGTGGTGGGTACACTAATCTATTTATGATTGCACATAACTACAAAAGTAACATAGAATCTTCCTTACAAAAGATTTAAAAAAAGAAACCTATCGTGATACAGGTCATTGTCCTCTATTTCTCTTTCCCCCTTTTCTTCCATTCACTTCTCTTTTGGGTTATATCCTTGTTAAAATGCATTTCTTTTGTCCAGGATATATTTATTACCCGGCACTGTTCAAACGTATGCATTTAGATTTCTAAAGGCATTGAGTGCAGTGATTCAACAAAATTGCCAGGGAAATAACAGATTTAAAATAATGATGACAATCTTAACAATTCTGAAAGACTGCAGCAAATAATAGATACACAAAATAGCTCTTGATTCAAAATTGGAAAAATGTCACGAGTACTTTGTGATCTATATATATATATATTTGTGGCTTTGTTGTATTTTGGATATGGTTGTGTTTCTTAAATGCTGAAAAAACAAAAGCACAGCCATACAATCTCTACTAACACTCACAGACTGTTGGGTTTAAGAGTGCAGTACCTGCTCTAATCTGACAGGACCAGTGTGGCTCCTGTTGCATTATGTTGGGACCAACATATAAAATAAAACTTTCCATTTTCTAGTTTGAGAGCAGAAGCGTTTTTTTTTTATCCTAAGGGTACATAATCTGACCTGAGAGTATTGGTGTAGGTGGATTTTAACGTGTTTACTTAATCCGTTGACATTGTAAACTAAAATTCTGTACACATAACCAAGAGGGGAGATTAATAAAACCTGTGCCCCTGTCCTAGTCCTAGTGCCCCTGTCAGCCAAAGCTAACTATCAGCAATGGCGTGCTGGCACCTTTTGGCCTGTCTCTCCAGTCTCTCACACATTCTCCACCTCACACGCTTAACTTGTCTGGAGCCTTCAGAAACACCAAAAAACAATGAATGGGGCCGTTCGATATTCACCATAAAGGTGAATGCCTCTTTATCTATTGTCGAAGACACAATCCCTGGTTCATTGTCTAAGGTGGAGTGCGATGATATGACATTAACTCCCAGAGCTCAACAAAGAAGCTCAGAGGAGGCAAAAGGTTCCCCTTAGAAGTGCAGCAGCCCCTGTAAATAGATTGCTTGGAAAGAGGGACTGTCCCTCCTAAACAGATGTGTGCTTTGAAGTATAAAGATTAAACCAAATAAAATGATAAAAAAAGCACTTACTTTCTGTTCAAGTGTAATTCTGCATTCATGGTCATTTTTTAATTCTAATTGATTTTTTCAACTGTGAGTGTAAATACCATTTCAGCTTGCACTCTTCACAGTAGTATGTTTTATTATTTCCTTTTAATGTCTAATGGTGTTATCAGCTAAAACCGTAAGTGTGATTCATCATTTTCAGTGAATGAATTATGCAAATTAGCCTGCATTTTACTTTTCCATTAATTAGAATATTTTCCAAGTAAATCTCTTGGGTGCACTTAACTTCTGGACAGTTTTACCATAGCATAGTAATTAAGTTCTGCCTATATTTTTACATCTGGAACAAATGTTCTTTGCCTGAAATACATTTGAGGTTTTATAATTACTTTGAGGAAATATCCAATTATTATAATGCCCTATTGACTCAATATGACACTACAGTATTCATTTAATTTCACATTCAACTAAACCAACAAAAGAAATTGTAAAATTTAATTTACATACAAGTAGGAAGATGTAAAAATCCTTTTTAATGCAGATAATTTCCATTACATTTAAAACATATATATATATATATATATATATAATTTAATTTGGTATTATGAAAAACATTAGTAAGTTTGATGTATTTAAAAGCTTTACATCTAACACAGGCATGTTTTTTGTGTCATATGATGACCAAAATGTTCCTCACATTTTTTCCTCTTCTAAAGGAACACGTGGGAGTGCTCAGAAGGGCATATTTATTAGATTTGGGCACCTGTGGAAAGTTAGTGTTCCTAGTGTTTTTCATCTTTGTGTTCAATGAAATTCATCCAAAATATTCCTTTTAGGAAACCCCATTTGTTCATAAGGTTGACATGGAAACAAAAACAAATGTGAAGTTGAATAGGGAATTTGAGAGTGATGGATGGAAGGAGGACGGTCAAAATTAAGTTATAGGGTTAAGGTTAGTAGTGGACTGGTTAAATGATCTTAATTTAATTAATTTAATTAATTAAATCAAAACTTTAGGGAGCCTTGTGAGAAATGTCAGGCTGAGGCTCACCAAGTCTCACCAAGCAGCACAGCAGTGTCCCATAAAGCAGTCACAGTGAAATGAACGGGTCCCCAGCCTGCTCTGCTCTTATATAGGCTCCCTTCATTAGTAGTCTGCTTTGATGACTTTTTTCCTTAAAAAAAGACCTTAGGGGACCTGCACCTTTTATTGAATCATCCAGGTTTTGAGAAGTTGCATCTGGCTCACAGATATTGTCATTTAGGTAAATGTAAGGGAAAAGGATGATAGCTTTGGCAATTCAGTAAACTGCTTGTAGCAAAGGATAAAGGTTAGTGTTACATTATTGTTCTAATTAATATTAAAATGTAGGAACACAAAAGAGTTCTCTACCAAGACTGATGTCATTGTGAGGCCAATATAATTTGTTTTAATTGACTGCACCAATTCTGAAAAAGTAGTACCATTACCATGCCATAATAAAAATATGATTATGTATATATATCGCATCCAATCCGACACATCGACTATATTTTTTAAAATTTCCCGTTGAGAAAGAGTAGTAAGTTCCCATCATCTAAGATATAAAATAGTATAGCTAGGGGCACAGCATGTTCCCATAGCAATACCCCTAGTTTGCTCATAGATTTTTGATGAAAGCAAGAAATAATTATGTGCCAGCACAAACCTCCATAATTCACATAAATAGTCAATATTTGGGTTGTCAAATCTATTAGATCTTGTGAGAAAAAAAACAACAAATAGCTGTTATTCCCACATCACAAGGGATATTTGAGCATAATGATTCTATGTCCAGAAAAGCTAACTTACATTTGGCCGCGCAAGTTTAGATATTGCCTGTTTGGTATTCCTAACATATGAGGGTAACTCTTCAACCAATGGTCTTAAGTAGGTTATAAAATGTAACAATGGTAGGATTGATAGGAAGAATACTTTTCTGTTCATTATCAGAGATATACCCCAGATCCCATCTTTTTATTAGAAAGCTCTCATAAATATTTCAACAGTAGGGTCACTTTGAAGTATCCTGTACCACTCCGTGTTCTTCCAACAATCAAGGCACATTAATTTATAATCCAAAGTGTTCATTATTGCAATATCCCATCATTTATCAGAAGGTTTAATTGTGATAGAGTGTTTTTCAGATCTTTTAGAGCCCATTGTTCGTGTTTGGTTATATTTTTCCCAATATTTGACAGATTAGATTCGGATGCTAGGCTTTCAAGGTACAGAACAACCTTGAACTCCTCGTTTGATAGACTGAGTTGTCTAGCTTCTTTTTGACCTTTTTTGGCGAAAGTGACCTGTAAAAGAAGTGTAAAAGAGCGAATAGATGTAAATCTTTTACCCATATAAACTTATTAAAATTAGCAATGGGAACAAAGGAAGACCGTTAGTAAGTACCGATATACATGATTCATTCAGAGTAGAACAGTTAGAGATATGCTCGGGCTGTAAACACTGTCCTAAATTCATTGTTTCTTTTGATAACCCCATTTTCTCCAACCCCTTAGTCAGGTGGCGGCCCTCATTTCTCCACCTGTTTGATCTAAAAAAGATACATGTTTTGGTTTGTCCTATTCTGGGGGATCACTAGATAAAATTGAAGAAAAGATACAGATTCTGAGGTATATTCTATCATTTTGTCTTCTCCCTATCTGTGATAGCGTCTTAAAAATTAACCATTTTGTCAAATCTCTGTGATGATTTATTGTGCTTACGTTCCTTCAGCTTCTGTTTAAAGTTATTTAAATCCCTTAGAAGGGATATATATATTCCAAATTGCTAGAATCCAATCAGAAGTAAGGGGGTAACCCAAAAATCAGAATTTTAGAAAAAAGTTGATTGGAAATTGATTTCTAGGAATCCAGGCTAGAAGCAGGTTTACCTGCTAAATAGGTACCAGGTGCAGGTGATCAGCACTCAGTAATTATAACTCAAAAAAGCAGAATAGGTAGTTACTTTCAATACGATGTATTAACAGGACAGCTGGACTGAACAGACTAAACAGAGAACTATATTTTTTGTATTTAGGTTTAGCAGAAATACATAGAAATACATAGATCAGTAATATTGATACAGACAGTCGATAAGCAGTACTGCGACGCAGCGCAGGGCAATACACGTTACAGTATGACTTCAGTTTACAGAAAGCTCAGTAGAAGCAGTGTACAATTACATTTCCAGATATGGTACATATGGTTAGCACATTAGTGGAACATAACCTGGGGAAATGGCGGGAAAGGGGGCAGAGGAGAGTGGGGCTAGTCTTCAGCCTCTAGACTGTCCTTGAGAGAGTAGTCTCTCAGCAGGCTGTGGATAAGCCTGCGGCAGTCACGGACTGTGACCTGCTCCCTCCTCAGCACCAGGCGGTTCCTGGCAAACCATAGAGCGTCCTTTACACAGCACATGAGACGCCAAGCATCCTCAATGGCGCTCTCCGTGTGTGTTCCTGGAAAAAGTCCGTAAAGTACCGAATGGTAGGACAGGTACTTTCTCTCGATAGAGTCCTTGAGATCCAGCTCCAGGGCTCTGAACAAAGCCTCCACAATGCACTGTGGGCAGTGTCTATATCTGCACAGCCCCCTGGCATGCATAAATGTCCTTAGGGGGAGGCCTCCGTGAATGGCCATCCATGCAATGTCTTTATGCCTTTTGGTAAGCCCGCTCGACGACACATTAGCCCAGACAGTCTTGGCTGTGGCGTCGGGGAGCCCTGGGATGTTCTCGATAGTGTCTTTGGCTCTAATGAGCTTGTGGATCACGCGGGGTAACCACAAGTCTGGTTTAACTCCAACCAGTTGGTGCTCCCTTACAAATTTGCCCACGTCCGAGTAGAACCAGGGCATAGTCCAATTGTAAGGGACGGAGCTGTCCCACTTTTTTGGTGGTCACACCAAACATTGATTTGATTTAGATTTTTCTTCTGTTTATCAAAAGGCAGTATCTTTTAATTCTGTCTGTGGAGGCTAAGCCAAGCTGGCACAGCTTCCATGGTGTAAATGGACCAGTTGGGGAGATCAGAGATCCCTGTAACAGGTACATTGAGAAGATGTACACTAGGGGGCCTGATCAGCCAAGAGAACAATCTGTCCCCTCCCCCCAGTTTTGCTGCGGGGGGATGTCGCCCCTCCAAACTGCTGTCCTAGGCCTAGTCAGCCTAGGCCTGAGTGCATCACTGATTGTATTAAGATCACAAACAAAATAAATTTGCACTATATGATTGTAAAGGACATTTAGTTGTGACCTGTTCTAACCCAAGAAGGAGTGTTGTTCATTTTTCTTTTGCTGAAATGACTCTCTTTAAATCTTTCTAGATATCTTTCATTTCATGAGTGCCATGACCCAGCAACCCTTACATTCGGAAAAGAAAAAGCAAGTTGTTTTTTTCACATAAACATACATGCATACATGTTGAAGTATATGTTACAAAATTTACATTTGCATCCCATCACCACCAACAGAACACATGAGACTGAATCATCAACACATTGTTTCAGATCAATGGTGCTTCAAGAAGAACTACCAAATTAAAAAAATTAGAATATGATATAACAAGAATACATTATTTATATATTATATATATATATAATATATATATATATATATTAAGCATTTTCTTTTCATTTCCAATCTAAGCACAGACGTTTTTCTTCTTGGTAGAAGACACGATTAAACCAAAATGGTGGTAGAATCATCACAAGCAATAAAAAAGTGATATTAAAGTAATATTTCATTTAGGCAGACACATACAGAGAATGTCAGCTGGCACAATTAACTATTTTAAATAACACTAAATCTTTAAGCTAGTCAGTGACATTTTCACTTTGAGTATTTTAAATTTGTTTGAAATAAAATAGCATGGATAGTATAAAAGGGCTATAATAACATTCAGGATACATTTGTCAAACCAGTGTTCAGGGGGCTAGTAAAAATAATAAACTTGTTTTTAATTTAAAAAATCTGCTTTTCTTTTTGCGCAATCAGTCCATCAAGTTCAACTTCTGCAAGCTCATTCATGTTCTTGGCATATTGGGGGTATAAGGCATATCATGGGGCAGAGTGGCATATAGGAGGGTATAAGGCATATCAGGGAGGCATAGTGGCATATAGGGTGTATAAGGCATTTTTGGGCAGAGTGGGCAAGCCAGGGGGCAGATGTGCCATAACTGGGGGGCAGGTTGGCAAATAAAAGGAAATAAAAACAAAAATGTCTCAATCATAGCTTTTATTAAATATGAAAAAACATGAATTAATAAAGAAATAAAAGTTTACGAGAATATCGTGAAGAATAAAAAGAATGTTTTATAGTTATTTGTATGGCAAATAATGTGACTCGGGTATGTATAAGGGGTGCGTGTGGGTATAAGAGCTTGATCGCCAGGTAAACTATATGGGGCTGGTCTTCAAATGTTTCCAGGGCTGCTTTTCATTCCCAGTCCGGCCCTGCCTGCCTGAATCACTGAGCAAGCGCACGCTGCTGTAGTCAGTGTAAGTCAAGTGCCGCTCGCTCGCCACCCAGCTCCTATACGAATTCACTGACTGATCCCTGAGTGTCAGTGTCGCTCCGTTTTGTCCGCCTCCTGGTGCTGCTCCCCCCAAAAAAAAGTATCGGTAATTGGTATTGATGAGTACTCTGACCCTTGCCTTTTCCTTACAAGCAGAGAGACATACAGCAACATGTGACTACAGAAAGAGCTTCTTACTGGCAGATCCTGTCATATGACTGGAAGTAGGAAGCTCACTTTGCCATCACTAATGCCCATAATGGATTCTGTCTGTGTCTCTGCAAATGCCCCTGCTGCAAATGTTATCAAACTTATTTATCAGCCATAGTGGAGTGATGCTTATTAATATTGTGAATGCTTTACGATCAGCTTTTCCCATTGATATAATTTAACAAACCCTTAGCAAATGTGCTGCATTTTCCACTTTGGCTCCCGATGGCCAGAGTGACAAAATTGCATGCAACATAATTAGTTCAGTGAAATAATCCAGTAAAACAGATACTGGAAACTTAAAATAAGTCACAAATATCACACATAGTATTTGATTAGTAATGCCACACTAGAGAATATGGAACCTTAACTGTATTTTAAATCTCTTGTACTTGATAAATGTAATCTGTTTAAGCTCCATTTTATACATTTAATGCACTCACCGGATCAAACCAATAGAGGGATTTACTTTCAAGCCGAATGCAACCTAATTTGCTTTCAATAACGTATCATTTTTGCACACATCGTTATCAGAAACTGTATGAATAAATAATTGTATTATAATGAAATGACTAGAGATGCATATATTGTTGTTGCTTCTTTTCTGTTAAAAAGTTAGACACAGTTTTCCTAGTATCAAATGAAATGTTTTATCTGCACCAATGCGTGTGTCTGTGTGTGCATCAGTAACCACTAAATATGATTATAATTTTAAATGAAACTGGGGAATAGGATTCTGGAGGTTCTGAGAGACAGTGATAAACTGTACTCATAATTTAGCCTCCGTAGCCTGGAGGGGTCTCTTAAGGTCAGTGGGCCCTGGTGTGTTAAGTTACCTCCCAAGTAATTTTGTCTCTGCATCAGTCACTGGACTATTATTCCTCACAGGGACATATTTGTCGTAGAACTGCGCCTCCAGACATCTCCTCTTTGGCCATTGTTCTTAGGCCCTCAGAGCTTCGTCAATTAGGGACACGCAGGTCCTAAGTAACTGCTCCGTTGAACAGGAGTGTACCTGGAGGACATAGCAAACAATAGGGTAATCTGCCTCCGGTGGCAGAGGGGCTGCCGCTCGCCCTCTTGACCTGCTGCCCTAGTTGCCCTACGTCTGGATACTGTTACAGGCCTCAGTAGAAGTAAGGTTAAGGATTTAACTAAGCAAAATTAGTATTTTCTGTTACATAAGATGTTTTTTATGTATTATAAGATTATAATGTGTTTGCTATTCTATAAAAATGATCAACAGCTTGGCCTTGGTGGTCATTTTCCTCTCCTGATTTTTTTCTGACCATTAGTACTATTAGTACTATTTTTGAGGTAGCGATACGCAGGTCTAGTTATAATACCTTATATATATATATATATATATATATATATATTATATATATATATATATATACAGATCTTTAGTTAAAGTAGACACAGGCAAGTACATGCTGAACACATGGCAAGATGAGCAGGATAGAGGAAGAGCTCAGTGGGACGGCGTGATAGAGTAACAAAATCTGGACTTTGCCACACAAAGCGGGACAGTTGACATGCATGCTGTACTTATCGTGATACTGATGTATTTATATATATATATATATATATATATATATATAATGACAGGCATTCATGCTTCCTTGAGAAATTGCATGGTTTATAGCTCTTATAAAGGCAATAAATGGACAATAACAATGGCCATGACCAAATCAATATTGCTTCCTTTATTAAATTTGCTATACATTTTGTATGTGTAGAACTAATTAGGAAAGCGCAATCTATGTTTAGTCCACCATTATTTCTCAGCAATATTAGTTCCACAAAGATATGCATACTGTAAATCTGGGAAATGTCCCCATTTTGTGAAATAAGGGATAATAGATGCATCTGAGGCTTTTCGCCATCCTTTATAAAGCATTCCACACTCCTGGGTAAATTTAATTGTGCATAAGTAACTGCTGTAGCGGTATGCTATCTACTAATAAATGGTCTGATGACCACGTGGGGGTTGTCCGACCACATAACCATTTCCCATTCACGCTTATATAATGAGGTACACATCTTTGTAATTAGTCATCTCCTTACAGTGAGTGATGCCTCAATTGACTTAGAATGAGAGCAGTGAAGCATAAAGAGCATTTGCTGAAAGTGCGTTGCTCCCCCCTTTAAGCAATTTAATAGCAGTGTAAAGGGTGCATTACCTACCTATTATAACATAGTAGATGCTATTTATATATTAATATTCTGAGTGGACAAATTGTAAAATATAAATATAATGCATAAAAAGTACACACATTACCGTCAGCAGTAATAACATATTTCTTATTTATTATTAGTAAAATAAATATATATTTATTTTTTTTAAAAGAAGCTTCTCTTGAATATACTCGGGTGAATGGGAGCAGATGTGCTGAAGGAAAAAAATCTAATGAAGACTACTATTTTCCTGACTTATAAATAGCTGGAACATTGTTAATGATAAAGGGATATTGATTTGTCACTGAGTCGAAACCTCCAGTCTCCCTAGTGATTTCTCCCATATTTGGAATTGGTTAAAAATTGCATTAATATTGCCCTCAGAATTATATTTAAAATAAGTAAATCTTATTTTACCAGGTTGATAATAATAAATCCTCACATAATATCCTAATGGAGTTCAGTTTTAAAGCAGCGTTAAGGATTGATACGGACTGCTGCTGCATTATTCTTCACATGCAGTTAAATGCTTATATTAGTAATTTCTTTAGTCGTTTTTTTCCTTGGTAGTTTCCATGACAACAGTTTCCTCTGACACTGCTACCTTTGGAGCTTTTTTAAAATTGCTTCTCAGCTGTTTAATTTCTTAAAAAGCAATTAATGGTTACAGTACAAACAATGTGACCCATCCCGGGACTTTTGTTTTGAGGCTGAAAATAATCACAAAATTAATATTTATTTATTAAAAAAATACATACATTTGTAGTTCTTAATGTGAACATAAGGGATAAATATTTTGCAGTCCTTACAGTAATTGCTGTTGGGGCAATAGGGTTTGCATCAATAAAGCAACTTGAAACCTGTCTAACAGAGGCCCTGTTCTATGTGTCCTCTCCAGTCCTATGCAAAGCACGTTTACAGAAAGAGAAGGTATAGAAAATCCATAAATGGTACAGAAAGAGTGCATATTCGCCACTTGCACTCGCACTCACCTTACATACACTCAAAAAAATGCAAGCAACTTGCAGATTCGTTAACTCACAAATTGCTTGCAAGCTCACCTTGTATCTTCTGGAGATGCTTTGCCTTGTATCTTCTATGTGGAGATTATAAAGAATTCCAAACACAACACAAGTTTATCCAAATAAAAATTAAAAAATGTTAAATATATATATGCGGCACAATTATTGGTACCATTTTCGTCAGCACTTTGTGCTACCTTCCTTTGCAAAGATAACTGCTCTACCGTAATTCTTCTCCTATAATGCCTGAGGAGGTTGGGAAATACATGGCAAGGGATCTGAGACCAATCTGTTAAGCAGAATCTCTCCAGATGATTCAAATTTTGAGATCCATGCTGGTGGACTCTCCTCTTGAGTTCACCTCACAGATTTTCTATGGGGTTCAAGTCAGGGTACTTGGATAGCCATGGTAGGACCTTGATTTTGTGGTCAGTAAACCATTATTGTGTTGTTTCTGACATATGTTTCAGATTGTTGTCCTGCCGGAAGATCCAACCATGGCCCATTTTAAGCTATCTGGGAGTGGCAGTCAGCTGTTCATTTAATATCTGTTGATATATAATAGAGCCCATGATGCCATGTATCCTAACAAAACATCAAAGAGCAACCACGCAATTTAACTATGGGCATAACCATTTAATCATTTCGATATGTCTACATCTCTGTGTGCTCCAACAAGGGAATTTGGCCTACATATTAGCTAATATTTATACCATGGTTATACCAAAGTCATGGTTGAACAATTTTATGTTCCTAGTCACCCAGGTTTACTAAAAAATATCAATGGGAATGTAGTTCAAATGTATTTTTCTCGTATGTATTCATAGTGATGCCAATAATTGTGCCACACATACACTTAACATTTTTTTGCATAAACCTGTGTTGTGTTTGCAAATGTTTGGTATCCATGAGAGCAGAGTATTTTATAGGTCCTCCCTACTAGTTAGATAGATAGATAGATAGATAGATAGATAGATAGATAGATAGATAGATATTAGTGAGCACTGGCTGTGGATAATTACACAGAACTTTAAGTGTCTTGTTATCGTTTTGTAGAGTTAATGGAGTCATGTTGCAGTCTCAAGGCAAATATAAATGTCAATTTTATGTGATTTTTAACTTTCATGGGCTATAAATTCTTGACTGGAAGGGATAAATATCCTGGAGTGTTTACAAAGTGACCAACAGGCAGAAAAGGGAAGAAAATTAAGCATTCTGAGCCGACCGCTTTGTGTCTCTAGCTGCACATACTCTCCTTAAATAAAGGGTTTCATTTCTAGCCCCAGGATTTCTCACATAACATTTCCAATTTATGTCCACTACATTAAACGTACAACTCCGTCGAGAACCATAAATGGCAGCAAAAGTGTTTGATACCTTCCTGGTGATAACATTATTATCACAACTAATGACTTTATTCTTTGTGGCTTTGGCTAGTTTTGTAAATATTCATAACAGACAAGCAGTATTTTAAGGAATGACATTGTGTTCTAGTGAGAGCTATTGCTCCTACGTAGTCACCTCATAACAGATATTTTATGTACATGTGTGTTTATGTAGTGCTGAATATTCTAGCTAATACCATGAACACAGTGCTCAGGATGTAAGGCTGCATCCTCCACCCGGGGAACAAAAGCTGCTACTCTCTTTATATAGCTTTGCATTACACATAGGATGTAATTTATGTTATTTAAATTGATGTTTCTCCTTATGTAAGTGTATTTTTAACACATGGTATCATTCATGAACCTCTTCCTCCGTACCATACCACATACATACAAGGTCATACATATGCAGTCTCGCAGGCACATACACACACACAGTTACATAAACACAGTTACACACGCATGTGCATAATCTCACACACAGTCCCAAACATACACACAGCCACGTGTCACACACATACACACAGTCACTGTTTCACGCGTGTTGGGAAAAAAATAGGTCACCAGAGGACAGCAGCTTTGGGTGTGCCCCCCACTGATGGTGTCACTAGGTCCTCATGCCCTCGCCTCTAGTGACTACTCAAATGCATTTTTTTGCAAATAGATCCCAGTGCATATATATATATATATATATATATATATATATATATATACTGGCAATCCTAGATGCAACTATATTTTATATGTTCATTCCACACCAAGAAGGACTAAGAGTCATTCAGGACCTTCTTGATAGACAGACTTTGCTATCATTTTGTTATACATACTGTTCTTGAAAAAATATTTGAGATGTAATGGTATATTTTTGAACAAATACACAGAACTGCAGTGGGTGCAAGTATGGCCCCTACGTATGCTGATTTATGTCTGATTTTGTAGACAGATTTTTCTTATAAACAATAATCTGTTTAAACAATACATCAAAATTTGGTTACGATATATTGATGACTGTTTTGTTATCTAGGGAGGAGATAATGATCTTTTTTGGAAATCCACCAAATCTCAACAGTTTGTTACATGCAAGGAGTTTTCACCCACTGACGCAAAAATACCCAATACCGTCTTCCCAGATATTAAGGGTGAAATGTATTGTGAGTGACCAGGTACAGTTATTGGAATGCTTAGATGTGATGATGGAGCAATCCAAAGAAAACATGTTTGACAAAGACCATTAGAAGAAGCTAGAATGTTAACAGGGAGACTTTTACTGTCTGAGAACCCCCCTAAAAAATGAGATATTACACCATTTGTACATACGTTTTATATTTTCTCTGAAAGGATCTAAAAAAAAGATATTTCAAAATTCAAAATCATCCCCGAACATTCGATCTTTTTAAGGATGTACTGAGAGCTTTCAAGAGACCCTTGTACTTCTGAGGACATAATCTAGAGTTCAATTGAAACTTTTCTGTCCACACTAATAATTGATACTCTCTCTTGCTTGGGTTATTATGGGTTATTACACATATTTTGGGGTATATTTGTTGAAATCCCCCTGAAGTCTATTTTATGTAGGAAAGACCATTAAATCATTTAAAGAAAGGATCTCTTGACATGAGACTTACCTCAGGAACAAAGAATATGATATTTAAAGGGCTAGACACTTTCGGGAGGCTGGCAACAATCTATCACCGCAATTAAAATCTAAAATTTTAGGACATGTGTCCCCCTTATTAATTAGGGGGTTTAATTACAAAAAGAAGCCAAATAGACAAAATGACCCCTAATGAACTAAATGAAAAACTAGAGAGGCACAGGTTTTTATACCTACTAAGAAGGTCCTGCGTTGAATATATTTGGGTCTTGGCGAGATTCATTTTGTTAGTCTACTCTTTAATGAATTTGGTTACCATAGGATCATGTATTGATTGTGTATGAACAATGATTATTTATAAAAGACTTATTATTTATTTATTTATGAACATTTGGATGTGTAATGGAATTTTACTATGGTTCCTGAACCGGATATAACTATTATTGATTATTGTTGGCAAAAGAGCTCTGTGAATTTCTATCAAGACTCTGCATCAGTTTTGATTAATGAACAGGTTACTCGTGCGTGGTACTGAATCTGAGGTGCACATGAGTTTAAATGGAAATAATTTTTATGCTAAATTACTACGCCACCAGCCCGACAACAATATTACAAATTGTTTCCAAGCTAACATATCTACACAGTAGCCATGATCTGCAGTCTTTTTCCAACTAGATCACTAGGGGATGTGTCTCCCATTAGTACAACTCACCCATACTGTGGAATTCCCAGAGGTTTGCAAGATCTCACAAAGTCAGGCATGAGCTTCCGCCACTTACTTATTTTTACACATATGTCCATATTACTTGTCTATGCATCAATGGTGAAATACGTCAATTTTATTGATTACTTCTCTATGTATTTTTCTGAATAATAGCAGCATTTCAAAGTTCCCTACATATTTTGCTGAATTTCAAATTTCAAATGTGTCGAACTATGTCTTTTAATATAGCAGCATTTAGGAGTTGAAATTGGAACATTTCAGGGGTAGGTTGGCCCATTTTCCCCCCAGGCAAGTCCAAGGTCTTCAGAAAAAGCCATCCTGATCATTTGTGAATACTTTTCAACCTGCCCTAAAAGGCAGGAATGCAGCAGGGTCATGTAACATTGCATTACATGATCCCTTCCCACGCCAATAAATGAGAGGCTGCTTGCACATATGTGAGCAGTTACGAAGAAGGCTGCAGGTAAGGTAAGTGGGTAAGAGGAAGGAGTATGTAAGTATTATGTTTGCATGAGAATGTATGTTTAAGTGTCTTTTAGCATGTATATGTAAGTGTGTATAAGAGGGACTGTGTGTTAGCATGAGTGTGTAATTGAGGGTGTAAGTTTGTGTAAGCGTAAGAGTGTGTGTAAATATGTGTGTATGTGAGTTACTGGATCAGAGTCCAAAATATCAATTGAAATGATTCTGCTGCTTAAAAGAAGTTTATCCAATTAGGGAAGTATAATGTAACTTATGTGGCAAATATTTAAGATGTTTCCATCCATTTGCAACAGTAGAGAATGCTTATTTTACATCTGTACTAGTTATATAACGAATAACAAACAAATTATAGTTTTATTATAATAATTTAGCATACTGAAGTATGAAATATAGAATTTAGGAAAATAAAGGATACTTTTTAAAGATGGTAGATGTGAAGGAAATGAGGAAATTTTTTAAAAAAATTGTTGTATCCGAAGTGATACAATAAATGTAGTACATTATTTGTGTTTTTGTCACAACCACAACAAGCAAAATTAATATGATGAAAAAATATGGGTTTCTTTTATTTCAATGGTCTGCCTTCGATGAACACAACACAAAATTATAGTGATGGAAAAGAAACAGTGCTATAAACCATACTTATACTGTAGAACTCATGGCATAACACGTTTCTTTTCCAACTTTCTTATTGTAATTCCAATGATCAATGTATGATTCTTTACATTTATATTGATCAAGCAGATATTATATTCAAACAAGGCTTTTCCACCGTGGTATAAATATATACAGTCGTATGAAAAAGAAAGTACACCATCTTTGAATTATATGGTTTTACATATCAGGACATAATAACAATCATTTGTTCCCTAAAAATTAGGTAAATACAACCTCAGATGAACCACAACTGCCATGATTTAGTCAACAAAAATAAAGCCAAAATGGAGAAGCAATGTGTGAAAAAGGCCCTACTGCTTCGATGTGAATTAAGACAGGTGCTGCTAATCAAATGCCCTTGAGTAATTAATCAAAAGCAAGTGTGACCACCTCTATAAAAGCAAACATTTTAGCAGTTTGCTGGTATGAAGCATTCAGGTGTGTGCTAACACAATGCCAAGGATAATATGTTATTCATGACTTCTCTGGTTATATGCCTAGTGTTAGAATGTTATGCTCTATATTGATGCATTCATAATCTTAAATGTTTCAACTTTAGTCCAGTATATTGTGTTGAATACATCGATGCACTTGAGGTTAATAATAAAAATAATAAAATAATAATTTGCATAAATCAAGATAAATTATTCCTATTCTGGTGTCCTAAAAAACTACAGTCACATGGAATAGCGGCTTTGAAAGCTAATCAACTCAGATTTAGTTTTTCATTCTTGGTGATAATCTGTTTATTCTTCATTAGAAACATTAAAGGCTTAAGGCCTACAGGCAATGCGCTGGTGATGGAACTGTGAGAGACAGATCAAATTCAATTACCTTCACATCAGGCTCAAGGAAATTTTTTATTACTTGGATGAAAACAGTAGAGAAATTATGATTTATTCATCCACTGTTACTCCAATAATTTAAAAGGTATCTTTATGATACAAATATTATTTCATCTTTTTTCAGTGTTCTACTAAAAAGGTTTTTAAGAAACATTTAAAAGAAAACAGGAATGTTGTGACTATTCTGCAGATCTCTTTTCTTATATCATAATCTATTTTATTACAAATTATTTTTAACACTAATGCACATATTTGGACTTGACTAGCAAATGGAAGACATTTTAACATCCCCTTTAATATTCTCAAACCCTCTTATTCTTCTCTCATGAACAATAGTCAATCCCCTCGTAAAAAAAGAAACTGACATATAATTGGGGGAGAATCAGCTCTAGCTTTCAAAAATACATATATTAATTTTACTAAAATATATTTTATGTTATAGATGCATGGCAACATAATCCCTTTTCTGTGGTAAAGCATCAATGAGGATTTTTAAAGACTTTTCTACAAGTCATGGGTTGGCTTAGGGGTAGTTTTAGAACATGGTTTCTTTTTGTTTGTATGAATTAATACTTTTTTGATAATGATGCAGATTATTATGCCCCCCTCCAATCTCCCTAATGTAGATGTTTAGTCATTGCAGATTTTTATTTTGGTCATGCACTTATTTTATTGTACATTTTTAGACTGTAAAAGATAACCATGTTAATCATGTGGCATGAGTGTAAAAAAATAAATACGAAGAGTATTTTGAGTGCTTTGTGGTAACGCTTTTACGGTTAGCAATATTGCATGTATACGGTTAGCAATATTGATTTTTTGGCCAGCGAGCGTTCAAGAGGCAAAATCGCCAAACTAGACTAAATGTTACATTAGTATGTTCAATGCTACAAATCCAACTATGCACTAAACTCTAAAATTTATTACACAGGTCGGTGCTAACTTACAATCAAGTTGGAAATGCTTGAGGTAAGAAGAACCTCTGCTCCTCTTCCATTAAAAAAAACAATAAATATGTAACTAATAAAAATATATGCGTCCCCTTCAACCCCTATTAACCAAGGGAGCAAGTCTGTATCTATCTATCTATCTATCTATCTATCTATCTATCATCTATCTATCTATCCAGTACTTTAGCTCATGTCGCTTCTTCCCATCCCATGTGGCGGTATGAGGGTTTAACATATAATAATTGATTACTTGCTTCATTCCCCCTTTGTGCTTTGAGATGCGTCGGTAACTAAATCCCAAAGGGAAGGGATGCTCAATTAATAAGCACTTGCTATCAGTTCCCAAAGTATGTTGGGGTGAGAGACTGTAAAATGTTGCATTTAACATTTTAAATAAATAAAACACCCCCCCCCCTCTTCCACTAGTAGGAGGCGCAAGGTTCCATCCAAGGTGCCCTTTGGGTAACAGGAGGGTAACAGTAAATACCACCTTTTACACTTTTGGCACTCGTTAGTTGCCACAGATGGTTAAAATAGAAGATTTAGTGTATGTCTAACATTGTCAAACAGGGACATCAAGTGCTTATTTTGGTCCATGGAAAGGTAAAAAACTACATAAAAATTGTTAGACAGACTGCTAAAAAGGAGGTGAGCGCACCCACAGATACTGATAATATTACTGTGTAACCAGCAACAACCAGAGTCTAAACATCGAATTATATACTGTATGTAATTGTTACCTTATTGCTTTGACACAATAAGGAGCCGACTTCAGCTGCCAGATTTTAACTACAAAAAAAATACAAAACAATTACACCAGCAGATAAACAGAAGGTCCACGTTACAAGTGACAGTTCTCCTTATACAGCTAATGTATACATTAATAAGGAATAAAGATTAATAAGGGTAATGACTGTTTGAAGAATTATAATTCCCCAAAAAATTATTGCACATATAGTATATGGGACTTGGTTTGACATATAATGCGCATGGTGCTGGTTTGGAACTATCGTACTGCTTATTTACAGTGTTAGAATGAATAATAAACTCAAAATATCGTCTAGAGCCATTTATGTATTTTCTGAAAGGTGGAATGTAAATTAAAAAATGAAATGAGATCTGTATAGATATACAGATATACAGTATATACAAGAAAACAAAAAAGAGTAGCTTGGTTCATTAACAGTGCAACAGGGTTGGTAATTAGTTTTCCCTGAGAATCAGCCATTAATGTAGCACATTACACACTACAAAGTTCAGTCAAGGAAAGCATAAATAGAAAGTGAAAGCTTTCAGGGTATTAAAGTCCCAACGATGGGATAATGAACAAATAAACCTTTAATATCACTATAACATGGAATTAGCGCTTGGATTTCTTGCTTTTTTTATGAGCTAAAAAACCTTTGAGATTTACCAACAATGATAAGATTGTAAACAGCAGGAGGGGTATTTATTAAGTAGTTTATAGCCCAACTGCATACATTTCACTGTATCTATGGGGTACAATCACATAACAATGACACTAAAGATATGATCTCTGGAGATATGAACCTACACAATTGCTATTGTGTGGTCAACCTAATCACATGACTGGCCCACTGAAAAAACTAAAAGTATATTGTGAGTCTGCTCTGTTAGTATATGGTGGACACCTGGCTGCGTATCATGTATACTTATATATTGACACTTTTCCAACTCTACCCACCTACTTCTGTTTATCATCAGTTCCCTAGTATAGGCAAGTCCGAGATATACCGTATTTATGTGGGAAGTTGCCCGGTTCCCAAGGGTATCTTAGGCAGCCACCTCCCAGGACCTACCTTCAGTAGGATCAAATCCCGGCACCAGAAAGTGTTGTGGCATAGAAGACAACCCCCTAACTGGCCACTGGGGCCGCAAATGGTATAGTAGGTTTAGTCAGTCTACCTAGTTTATGCCAATGGCTCCAGTAAGTAAATAGTGACTCAGTTCCCTATTCAAGATGTAAATTGATGTAACAAAGACTGAGATTATTATTATTTATTGATTTATATAACCACTTTACCCAAATCGGCCACTCCATACATGACCTCAAAATCAAAACACTGAGAGGTCATTTCAAAAACACCCAAGAAAGAAAGACATTTGAAGCCAAAATGATACATTTTTATGATTGTAAAAACAGAGGACTTAATGTGGATTTGAGCTTCTTAGCACATTATCAAAACTTCCTATAACCTGTGCCTTTTTTTTTTCTTCTTCTCTCCCTCTCTCCTACATGCTCACCCCTGCTCCCCCCTTGCCTTATCTGTGCAGTATATGCCACTATTTACTATTTACGACCCTCTTAGTTTTTTGTCTGCAAATTCTCTATCTTGTTATTTTAACCCCTGTTTTAACCCTGTATCAGAACATGTACTGGTCAGTTTTAAACTGTTTTAAACTGTGGTTTTCACTTGCTTGGTCAGAAATGCTTTTGACTTGATAAAGGGAGGACTCCCGAAAGCTCGTCTATTATTTTAAATACTGTTAGTCCAATAAAAAAGGTATTACAAGATTCTGCAACATTCTGTTTTTTGCATTCGTATACACTGGACTAATACGGCTACCCCAAACTACATATAGCATCGTCATATTCTACATCTCTGTGTAATCAGTAAACTGAATAAAACAAGTAGTGCATCGCATAACAATTTGCACTTACAGTAACAAAAGATCACTTTATAGGCGGCGATTACTGTTTAAATACCTCCGCAACCTTTTTTAACTTAAATGTATGTGTCTTTGTGTCTAATGACACCTGTAATGTGTTATATTTACGATGATTACATTAGTTGTGATTTTTGCTTAATTAATATGTTGGTCAGTTGGAGTATTTGGAGATGTGGAGCCTTATGGATTTTAATCAATATTGCAAAACGATGTAATATTCATTTATTTATCTTTTACTGGTGCTCATTTTTAACAATCTGGCATTTATACAATTATTCTGTCACTGTTATTCATCAAGTGTTGTGTATTGCTAGTGCTGTTTTGCCCTCTAGTGATCATTAGGTAGTAAAACCGCACAGCACAGTTTTATGTATTCCTCCAGAACAGAGGATATGTTTGTTTTTTTAAATAATTACAAGTTTTAAGTACGGGTACAAGACAGATGCTTTACAAATACTTATTTGGTAATTGGGGGTAATAGGAAGGTACACACAAGCTCTTCATATTGCACATTGAGACTAGTTAATTAAATTTTGCTTGAATATGGTCAGTTACGGTATTATATCATAAAGCATAAAAAAAAATCACACTTTCCATTTTATATCACTCAGAGTTGGAGATCCTGCAATCCACACAATAAAAATACCTAAATTGCTAATAAAATCACTACAAAAAATTATAGCTGAAAATAAGAAATCTAGGCCATTCTCCAACTAATAGTAGAGGAATGGGAATTCCTGATTTTTGTCTTGTATGACGAAGTTGCACTCCAAGTCCAATCCTTAATTTGTCATTCTAGACCAAAACATTTGGCTTGGTTGGACATTGAGAATGAAAGCATTGCCCGGTACCCGTTAACCCAATTAACGGGGGTGCCCCAGAAGCTACATCCGCAAAACATGCAGCCAGTCTCCCGAGTATCATTAGATATTTGCATATTCCCGGACCCTTGAAGCAATTGAGCATGTATGGCTACATGCATCCTCCCATTTGCAGATGAATCCTGGAGGGAATGCACAATCGCTCCTCTGTAGTATTTTACAGATCAGAGAGAAGGTCCTTCCAAGCAGCTAATCTTGAGAGTAAAGGTCTATAAAATCAGTGAGGTCCAGTAAATGCTTGTTTCTCTGGAAGGTTAAAGAATATGAGAGCTTTAAGTACTGTACTGCCTCAGGCCTTTGAGCACTTCCACAATAATTGTCCAAAGGGCCTAAGCACCCCCCCCCCCCCATCGCACCTGAAACCTTTTTGGAGTTGAACATATCAGGTACACAGAAAAGGCAAAATCAAATTCTATAAGGCAGTGGTAGCATATAGGAGCAATTGGTAATATGCTTGTTGTACCTATGTTATTTCAGGGAGTTAGCTGCCAAGTAATGTACATAACCCAATTTTATTTCGTTATGCAAGTCCTCATGGTAGTTTTGCTTCTGGTTTTCTCTCTTCTTCCACCTTTAAGCAGGCATAACAAGGTTAAGCTCAACATCTAGAATCATCCTCACACATTGGGCCGCCTGGTGACAATGATATACTACTTAGCCACACTAATGATGTGCAAACAGACCAATGCAGTGCCTCTCCATTCACTTAGAGCTGCATGTCAGGAAAGCTTAAGCTTTCATGTACACTAGGGAGCTGGAAGCCCCTCCTAATAATCTTTATTATTTGGAAGTAGTGGCAGCATAGATCTTTGGCAATCATATTTATGGACGGCCTTGAGGGGTAAGATGCCCCCCCCATGGGTTTTATTCTTGTTTTCCTTAATTTACTTTAGCCTTTTGTCTGGTCCAGTTTATGGTTTGACTTGATTTGAACACGTGTGCCATAATTTCATTATCCAAAATTAGCAAGGCCATAATTTTGCACCTCTTCATTACTCAAACGTTCCATTTTTGTCCTGTTCTAAGTTTCATGCTCAATAAACAATGAAACAAATTAAAAAAAATAAAAATAAATCACAACCGTAAAGAAATATACATACAAATGAATCCTAACAAATAAATGTGAACACGTAACATACAAGGAGAATGTTTAATGTTGTGCATAACTTTTGGAGGGGGGAGAATTATCTATCCAATTTCCCATATAAAAGCATTAGACATACACTAAGTGTTTACAATGTAGATTTCAACATGCTCTCTATGAAAATATCACACATTTTATTGTGCTGCCAAATTCTGCCATGCCAGCATCATCAAAGCAGGTAACATCTTGATGGAAGTAGAATACCAGATGCAAAGAAACCCTATTTACGATATAAGGAGTAATCTTCCTTTTAAGTAGCAGTAACAGTGGATTGCATAACATGCTACATGTATGTAGTTCTAGGAGAGTACATAGTGTTAGGGTGAGAAGTCTGCATTTTCTCAGCTGACACAGATAAAGAATAATAACTGAATAAACATACTTAACACACAAATGGGATGTATCAAAACCATGCAACGGCTAGAAGTAATCAGCAAGTCGGAAGCTAATCGAATTTGAACCTCTGAACTGTCAAAGGTGGGGAAAGGAAAATGAAAAGGCAACTCGAGAATTGCTTCATTCAGTTTACTAAATCAGATGTGGGAACTTTGCACTCAATGAACAGGGCTTGGTTTTGAATTTTGGTTATTTTTTTTTTATTGGAAGGAAAGAGATACTGAACTTTTCTTTCACATCATTTCCTCTGTCAAATTGTTTCTGTGCATTAACATATGTGCTTTCCCCTCTTCAGAAGCAGCAAACAATCACCTATTTTTTTTTTTTGCTGGCATTGCAAGCTTCCACGTAAGGTTATACCCAATGTAACCAGAACACAATTCTCCCGGTTAGCACGGGCTTACGCTCAACACCAAAGTTTAAGTTAAAGAAAAAAGGAAGCAGGGCATTACACTAAAATTCTGGATATAAGTAGGCTAATAAAGAGATAAGATCTAGAGAATATATCTTATGGAGCTTAAGGAATAAATGTTTGCTGAAGCTGTATTTTCGTTGTATATTTTTTTTTATTTCTCTTTTTCTCGTCATAATACAGTCTGACTTCAATAACTGCTCAATTAAAGCAGATTTAAGTTTTTAATTTCATGTTCTAGTTTCTCCATTACTTCCCCAAAACCCCACCCCCCATTTTTTTTTTTCTACCGTACACCAAATTATTGTGGATATGAGCCCAAAATCATCCCAGTAAATCCAGTGAGCAAAGTTAGTGTAATGCACTGGTGTGAAGCGAGATAAAAAATATAGTCTCTTCTTTTCAATCATCATCAAAATTTTGCTGTAGGAGGAAGTTGGCAGCCAGGTTTTCATTCTTCTCACAGGCGAAATAAGCTTGTATCACCAGTCCTTCTGGAAATCCTAGAGCTTTTAGCTAGAAAGAAAAAAATAAGAGTTTAATACCTTAATCAAGTAATTAAAAAATCAACAATTAACAATAGGGGTAAATAGATACCAATATGGTCTGGACAGACATCTACCTGAAAGGAATGCCAGATCATGTGATTGGGAATTCAAGCTCTTGCCATTACACTTGATCTGTCAGCAATTCTGATTTCTGCTGACAGGGGAGAGTCCAGGCTTTCTTTTAGACAGCCTGATCTCATGCAAAAGCTAATGCTGTGGACAAAAAAAAAAACCCCTGGATGTATGGCTATAAACCAGGGGTCATCTTGACCCTGTAACTTCAGTATGTCCATGAAAGACATTAAGCAGGGGAATAAACAAATAACAGGTTTATTGAATTAGTATATATATGTTCAGACACACAAAATAATAAATAAATACACACTTGCAGTTTAACCCCTTCATGACAAAGGCTGATTTTATTTTTGTACCCTTCGTGACAATGGCCGTTTTAATGCTTCTGCGCTGCTCGTGTTTAGCTGTAATTTTCTTCTTTCCCGTTTACTGAACCCACACAAGTTATTTTTTTCAGGACAAGAAGGGCTTTCTTTAGATGATATTGTTTTGATTGTATCATTATTTACTATTAAAAAAATTATAAAATATGGTGAAAAATTTAGAAAAAAATGACTGTTTCTAACTTTTAGTTGAAAAATCTTTTACTCATCTATAAAAGGTAATGAAAAAACCTGCTAAATAGATTCTACTATTTGTCCTGAGTTTAGAAATACCCAATGTTTTTTTGCTTTTTTCTACCCATTATGGGGCAATAAGTACAGGTAGCGTTTTGCTATTTCAAAGCCATTTTTTCCAAATCTGGAAATTCTTCCCCCCATGTGCCATTTCGGGTATCTTTGAACCCGGCCAATGCAATTTACCCCATCAAGTCATATATTTTTGAAAACTAGACACCCCAGGGTATTCCAAATGCTAGTATTTCAACTATTTCCATGCACCATATCTACCACCAGTCTTTGTGAAACTTTGTGGTAGTGATTGTTTTGCATTTTGTTTTTCCACACACATTTTACTTCAGGTATGAATTAAAAGGTTCTGGTATATGTCACTATCACAAAACACCCCAATGTGTGTTCAGCAACATCTCCCGAGTACAGCGATACCTCACATGAATGATTTTGCCTGGTTGTTTGGGGGCAAAAGGGCCACATTTGGGGCATGTGCATTTTTCAGTGTTGAACTTTGGCATTTGGTGATCCACTGCCCATGCTCTATTTGGTACATCTTTGAGCCGGGCCATTTCAGTTTGCCCAATAAAACCATATATTTTTTTGAAAACTAGACACCCCAGGGTATTTTAAATGCTGGTATTTTAACTCTTTGCATGCACACATTTTACCACTAGCATTTTTTCAAAGTTTGCAGTAGTATTTTTTGTCGTTTTAATTGTCGTTAAACCTTCGTTTTCGGGTGACGTGCCTGGACCGTCAATTGTCATTAAGGGGTTCATTTCATCCAAGACATGCACCTGCTTTCAGGCTGCTGTCCCGTTGGTATTGTGTCATGTGCCGTTACATTCTGCATGCTATTTTTTTTATTATTAGTAAAGTTATTACAATAGCATGCCTATCCATTCTGATTACAAGGTTAAAATCCAATCACAAGTGATTTCATCCTAATGATTATTACATTTTTCTTAGCTTTCCAAATCCACTCTATGAGAAACACTTACCCTTTCTATAGCTTCTTTTTCCTGAGGTGTAACTTGAATGTAGTTCATATGACCACTTCCTGCCTCAGCTGCTACTCCTCTTCCACCACTGCCACCTCCACTCTGACCCGATTCAGGGACTGGATCATTTAACATCTGAATAAACTGTTCCTGGTGTTGGCTAATTTGCTGTTAAACAAATGGAATGAAAATGTGAATATTTCCTCTTAATGCAATCAATATCTTACAATATCTTACGATATAATTTATATATATATATAATTATATATATATATATATATATATTCATACTTTCATCCAGAGACGTTCAACGTTGTCCCGTTCCCTTGTGATCGCGGCGCAGCACACAAGACTCTGGGGGGGGGGGACAAGCTTTCTGGCTTGTCTAGTGGGTGTAAATTACGGTTTAATAATGCTTCTGCTACCCCATTGCTTCTGCTACGGAAGGGTTTTCAATTACCTTCACTCCATCATAACTTTCTTTTGCTTCTCTAAGCCTAAAGTATTAAGCCAGCATCACAACCTTATGCCGACGAGTCCCATTTAGGATGAAGCAGACGCCCCATGAGTGTGATCTGGCGACTGCAACGCTTTCCTGAGCTTTGTCTAAAGGCTGTAGTACAGCAGACATTTGCTCTTAAGGGATCTATGTTTAAAGTGGGTGTAAAAGGCTGCCATTGTGAACCTTATTTGCATATGCTACCCAGAATGTTGTGTGCTTATTGCTTAATATTCATTTTGACAAAGTAAATTACCTGCAATAGAGAGGGATTCTCGCGTCCAATTTGCTGTAGCAGTGCAGGCAACAAAGAAGGATTCTGTTGAATTATTTGCCTCATCTGTTGAAACTGAGGCTGATTCTGCAAGAAATCAAGTGGGTTTCCTACAAACAAAATAAACAGCATTCATAAAAATCCAAGATGCTATGCGCCTCACAGTAAGATTTGAGAAATCAAATAAACGGAGTGAAGATAAAACAACATTGCAACACATGTGCAGTGAACCAAAGTGAAAACACGTTAGGGACATTGTTTTAATAAAAGAAAAGAAATTAGCTATCCCGAATTTTTATGGAGAATGATTGATTATATAGCAAAAATAATATTTCCTGGAGCATTCTCAATTTTCAGGAGATATTCTACAGATTGAACAAAGATACTGCATAAATACTTTATAGGAAGAAAAGGCCACAAAGCCTTCTGCAACCAAATATTCTCCAAAAACGCATGAGATGTGAAGTAAGGCCACTTAGGTCACAGTCGAATTCTTATCAAGGCACAGATTGTGTAGAGGATTAATAGTTTTTTTTTCCATTTCACCTCAAGTACTAGGGATCTTTGCGAAGCTTCTACGATAGGTGCCTCAGCTGCCAAAGCTACACGAAAGACTACTATACCATGCCTCGCACTTCAAGGATCTCATAGATAAGAACACTGAGGGTTTGGGGAAAAGATCCTTTGAGGCAGCAGCTAACTTTAGCCCTTCACTTGCCATTGCCTTGGCCTCCCATGCTGTGATATTATGGTTAACTGCTCCTAGAGATACCAGCCGTACCACCAATGCAGGCATTGAATCAATCCATACCACAGCGCGGGCAATGGTGCTTTCACCAGTATCCAGAGGGGAGCTTTGGTGGAACTGGCATTTTGCATCTCCAGTTTCAGGAACTTCTATTTGGCATTTCTTCTGCCCCTCGCATATTTGCAAAGGCGGTATCAGCAGTTATGACATTCCTCAGACAGGAAGGTATAAAGTTATTCCCCATGTAGATGACTAGCTGATAGCTGCACCTATTATAGAGCTTCTTATGTCTCTTCTTGACAAGACCAAGGATTTTTCTGGGCATGATCCTTGACTCACATCAGAAGACCTTTCTTCCTATAGACAAATTCCACTAATTCTTGGAATTATATCCCTCCAACGGACTCTCCATTTGATGCATTGTGTCGCTTCTGGGGTTGATGACTTTGTCCGGCTATGCTGTTCTATAGGCTCTTAGCTCACATTAAGACCTCTCTCCAGTTTCCTTTTGACCGGCTGGGATTGCTCTGATTTGCCTAGCAGATCAGCTTCTTCCTCTGCCAGCAAGAAGAGCTATCTTGCTTCAGGGAGCCATCCATCCAGAGCTGTTCCAGAGTCCTTCTCCCAATGATCCAGCATTTTTCATCCATCCATTCCTCAAGTCCTGGATTTCCTACAGAAGATACTTGATGCTAGATTAAAACCTGCTACACCAAAAGTCGAGGCATTGAGCACTTGCATGGATTTCCATCTTGCTGATCATCCGTAGGTCCAGAGCCATCCCCATCGGTTCTGCCCTGGCATCTGAATCTAGTCCTTCAGCAATTGTTCTTTGTAGGAAGTTTCTCTGAAACCTTACATAAAAAGCTGTTTTATTGGTGGCAATTACATCACAGAAGAGTTTGTAAGCTCCAGGCAATCTTAATTTAGGAACTTTTTCTCAGATTCCTTGATGGAGTTGTTACAGGGATACCTCCGGAGTTCCTACCTAAGGTAGTTTCTGACTTCCATGCAACTTCCATGAACAGAAAATAGTCTTGCCAGCATTCTGTTCAAATCCTAGAGATGCTAAGGAAGAGCAATTACATTCGCTGGATATCTGTCTCGTTCAGAACCTTGCCATAAGTTGAACTCCCTTTTTCTCTCTGCAGGAGTCAGGAATGGAATAAAGGTGACAAGAGTTTCCCGTAGGCCAATGGATCAAGGCTGTCATCTCTGAACGTTACCTACTGGCAGGAGAAGAACCTCCCTCTGGTCCGGAGGCACATTTGACAAAAGCAATCTCTACCGCCTCGGCTGAACTAGCTTGTGTGAATCGACCATCTGCAAAGCAGCTACCTGGAAAAGTGTACATACATTCACAAGGCACTACAGGCTAGACCGCCTTTCTTCAGGATTCCAAGTTTGGCAATTGAGTCCGGAAGGCTGCTGTTTTGCCCTCTCTTTCTCACTAATTCTATCCTGGTGCAGCCTAGAATGGCAAGGAAATTGTGACTTCTTAACTAGGAATTCCTTTTCCTTGGTGGCACATTTTTTAACCACCCAATAAATTGTTTTCGCATTCATATTTCCGAGTACATCTTTTTAATTACACTGGGGAGTTTTTACTTTTTAGCGTGTTACTGCCCTAATATGGTGCCACCATGGAAATGGAATTTCCAGATAATAAATCACAATTTATGAATTATATTGAACCATCTTGCTTGTAAATCAGAAAGTTTCATTTGAGACATACAATAGCTGATCCCAGCCAGATCAATATAAACAATCTGGACAGCTGATACATGTCTTTGTAATGGTTCCGTGACATAACCGCCATTTTGTAACAAAAGCATAGTAAATTTTGACAAACACTCAAAGATAGCGTAAAATGCATAGGACCACTATGAGCGCTAACAAATTTGTGAAATTCAACATTTTAAAATGTATCAGTGTAATGTATTGTTTTATATGATATGAAGCACATTAGTATAGCAGTACAGTACTGGAAGCACATGATTACCTCCAGTTGAAGGTGTGGTGGGTGTAGTAGTAGTTGCTGCGGCACCTGCAGCCACTGGCAGAGGCTGAGTAGGAGTAGTAGGAGTAGTAGTAAGTGTTTGAGGGGGTTCAGCAACTGCCTGACCTTCACGATCACCAGGAATGCCCTAAAAATACATAAATAGAAGTTAAAGGCCTAAGCAGATGTGATAATGAGAATAAAACATAACAAATATTTGCTTGAAGGCCAAGTAAAATGAGAACCTGTTTATTTTTACTCCATATGGCCTGCTAGGAAGTATATCTGGTCACTCTAAATCTATTTCTGATCTGGTTTGCTCCCTCCCAATTTTTTACTTTAAATTGCTGTCTATAACTGGAAGGCTCCAGAACAGGTACATAAAGTAACGTAAAGCAGAGCCAGACAGACAGACAGACAGTTCTTTGTAACCCCATGAATCAAACGTGAGTACCTACCATAAGAAGATATTCCACAGCCCTGTCAGGGTTGTTAAAACTAGCTCTCAAAGCTGCAATGACTTGCTCTCGCTCGTATCCCATTGACATAATCTCAGTTACCATATTCTCGTAAGACTGACCTGTCACTGTAAAAGAGTGTACAGACATGAGGGGTGGCATCAAATACAAACGTGCCTAATGAGTAAGGAATAAGTGTTTACTGTTATTAAAATGCACCAAGCAAATAAACCACAGCAGGCTGTATCTGACTATTTACATTTAAAAAAGGGTCCCTCATTTGTGATAACACAAAATTTACTGAATTCATAGTAGTACATTGATGCAATAAAGGAGTTTTTGCCATTTAAGATCATTTTAGTATTACACCAACTGGTAACACAATACTGTCTAAATCTGTATAAATATGTTCTCAAAAAAAAAACCCCAACACAATTGCAAAAGCTTTATACATCTAGAAAGGAAACAGTCTGTATAAATATATAGGTTTTCGTGTTCCCAGCCATCTATAGTAGCAGTCCACTATATTTACATCTAAGGAAAAAGAAGGGGTCAACAGGTCTAACTGTAGCATACGGACACTTTAAACAAAGTTGTTTTGTTTTTTAATGAAAAGACAATTCGCCATGCAGCAGAGCTCTGGTCCAAAAACAATTGGAGTAAAACAGCAGTACATAGACTTTGCTTATCTTGAGGCATCTACAAAACACTGCATTAGCTTTACCAAACTTACCAAGAGCACTTGTGGCATCTTCAAAAATCGATGGCCGTGAGGAATCAGTTGGTAAACTGTAGTAAGAACATATATTAATTTTTAACTTTACTCACATTTAAGAGCTTCATAAACATTCAGTGAGTATTTTACTAAAGATACCTGGGAAAAGTACTTTTTTACTAATACTACTAATACTAATGTTCCGGGTTACTTGCCCAGAATATTGCTAAGGTTAGCGTTTTCAGGTTTATGCCACTAGGATATATGTATCTACGTATAATATACATATACATTAAACTAAAATATATATATACATACATACATACACACAAACTTCAGTCCATATTAGCTACCTAAAGTTGAGTTTCCCTGATGAAAAGATCTCACCTGCACTCAGTTGATGATGGGTTCACTGTCTCCGGTGGGCTTACTGTCTTCTCTTCAGGTTTCTCTTCCTGAGAAACCGTGGTTGTCATCTGTTCAGAAGTGACTTCAGGAGGTGGAGGGATGGTGGGAACAGAAAAGGGAATAGGCAAAGGGACGGGGGCATTGGTTCGTGCAATTGGTGTGTATGTACGCGGGGGTGATGCTGGGGCTGGTGTGACAGTGCTGGATGGCTGGGATGCTGCTGGAGATGGTGCTGAAGGACAAGTTGCTGCTTTTGGCTACATAGGAAAAGAAGTAGATCAGGTTATGAAAAGTTTAATGTTCATACCGCTATAAAAAACCTCACCTACTCTACTTATCAGTAGAAAATTCTGCTTATTAGACTGGTTCATTTGTAACAGGTCCAGAACACATACACCATTTATGCAAATTCAGTAACAGAACTAACATAAGGAAAAAAATAGAAGTGTTTAACTTCCAACACAAATAAAATGGAAGCTTTTTCTTTTGCTGCATGGCACGGCAGAGGTATATTTGGACCATGCCACTAGTGCAAAGGACACTTAGCGCCAGAATCATTTTGCATACATAGTCTCAAATATTTTAAAACCAGTTTAAAGAGTGACCATATAATAAGCATAATGGTAACTTCCCTTTAAAAATATAAGAAAATTGCTGAAGCATTTACAAAAACCTATCATTGAACTTTAAAAATTAAGCAGCATAAATAAAAAACACACATTTGCACAAATTACAGCGGTGCAGAAACTCACTTTTGTCACCATAACCACTACAAAGTTCTTCTCGTCAATGTTGTATTCTTTGAGAGCTGTTTCATCATTCAGAATTTTACCTGGTGGGACAATTAAGAAAAATGTATTTCATGATAACAGAGTATAAAAAATGAACAGTATGACAAGTTTTTTTTCCTTTTAAATAAAACAAAATGTAAAAACATCAGATTACAGACTTACAGCGGATGACATGAAAAAAAATATATATACTACATAGCTGCAGGGTAAACAGCCCATAACTTAAAAAGGAATGCGCTGACAAAGAAAAACACCACTTTACATGCACGGAAATACCGCTGATTAAAATCAAGGCAAATGAAAAAGCCATGCTAAAAAGAAAAATGAAAATTATACAGTATATAATATAAAAATAATTACAGGAGATTGTTTCATATTTACGTGGGTTGTTTTTTGAGATGTACCTGCATATATTAACTTTTGGCCAGCAACAGGAAATGCATCCTTGCCTTTTTCTAATTCAATTTTCTCTTTCAACGCTTTGACCTATTGAAAAGAAGAAAAGCAAGATTTTCATGAAACAAGGATCTACAAGTTATTGGAGACATTAGGAGCCAGTTTAAGGTACGTCCGTAGAGATAAATATAAACAAGACCAGATCTAAAAATCTAGGCACCATAGCCCCCTGGGAATTTTTCTATATATTAAACTAGGCGATATTCCAGTCATTAATTTGACGGGAGGCGCAAGGGTCCTCCAGGTAGGACAAAGCTGAGGAACACACAACGAGATAAAACTATACAATTCTTTGCTGCTGTGACATCGGAGCAATCTGTTTCATTTTACATGTTTTATTCAACGATAAATGAGAAAATATTCTATGAAAAGGAGTCTGCAAAAACAAGACAAAGAAAATGTAAAACGTTAATTGGCAAGTTTTAAATAAATGTATACTTCAACATGTTGTATTATCAAATCTAGGCTATCACCCTGCAACAAGAAATCTGAATCAACCTTTACTCCATTGTATTTAAATTGTGCTTAAAATGATATTCCGGGGTTGTGAAAAAAAATACAAGCAGCAAGAGATTAAGGTGACGTGGGGGTAATTGTGTCTGATGAAAAAATAACTGCATTTAGAAAAATATTGGTTCTATATGCACGGCTGTATATTAGTTAAGCGCATTATTGAGGCCATTCTTATACATCCATGATACTTCTTCAACCAGAGAAAAGGTAATGAACGGTGCTGTTTTAGTTTGGTGAGGATTAGACACTGCCATTGCGTCATATTTTGTGTATAAAAACTAAAAATTGCAGATATGGCCTTAAATATCTTTACACTAACCCAGCAGTCTCTTGCATGCGAGTACATGAAATAGAGGGACTAGTGCACAATAAGCAGAAGGTTTCTCCCAGACCAATTTATACCACGATCCAAATTCCAATTCTGGACTCATCATGCAACAGCCTAGAACTGCCTGATCCCGGAAATAGGAAACCAGGGCCTTCCCTCATTTACACTCATAAAGAGCAAGGCTCCAGAGCAGTATCTGGATTATAGCTTCACAGCTCCAGGCAGGACAAGAGCAAAAGTTAAACTTTTCCAGTTTGTTTCGCTGCTCAGCAAACATTACAGAAAATAGAATAAACCCCACTGGTATAGCATGTGAGAATTAATGGGCGGACTTTATTAGATAGTGATAATCTTTTGTATTCACTTTGCGGACAACCATGTCGTCCAAGTCAAATCCAGAACACAGTCCAGTGGAAACGTGGACCTCAAGCATCCCTTGGAGATAGCCACGTGACATCCTAAGTCCCTCTGCCCTACAGCTACTTACTCAACACAATCGCTTTAACACGAGGAAGCGCGCGCCTCAGGCTGCCAGCCAATCAGCACGTGATTTACTCCTGCGCACGCTCACCAGTTCATTTGTCGCGCGAGCTCGTCCCCCCCAACATGCATGCGCTTTAACCCCGCCCCTCTCCAAGCAGTTAACTCTTGCACCTCCGTCGTATTTGGCAGCAGTGTGGAGGGGCCCCAATATATCACATTCAACCCACTGTGCCCTTCACCGCCACCTCTCCTTTACTAAACCTAAAGCGCGCTGCGACTAGTGCGATCCTTGCACGGTTAATGAACACCCTCTTTCCCAGCCCTCTCCACCCGCCTGCAACTATTACCGTTTCCTCCGAGTCGATCTCGATCTTGAAGGTCTGCTGCTGGAGAGTTTTCAAGGTGATCTGCATGGTGGCTGCTGGTTGCTTCACGGTCAGTCACGTAGTACCCTCCGTGTTTCCCCGGTGTCACTATCCCCGACCTCGGGCCTTGCCAAACTCTGCAGTAAAGTAGGCTAGGTGGCGCCGCCTTATCCCCTTCTGAGGTGCAGTAATACCGTCACCAGCTGCGTCCGTGCCCGCTGAGGCAAACTTTCCCTACGCAGTCTTTTTTTTTTTCTTCTCTGGGTCAATGGCTAGCTATACCCGCGAATCTATAATCCTCGTCGCGGCGGTGATTTCGCTGTCTCATTAGCACGGCCTGTCCGCCGCCATCATGACTCCGCTCACTGCGAGGCGCGCTGGAGGCTTACGCACTGCTCGTGCGCACGCGCTTGTGCTGGGGGAGGAGCTACAAGGTTGATGGAATAGCATGACGAGTCAAAATCGAGCAGAGCTTCTGTCAGCGCTTCGTTGTGTACGCAACCAGGTGCTGCCGTGCCCCTCAGAGACACACTTGTTTTACAGTTAACTAGGATTCATTAGAAACTATTTTCATTTTATTCTCTTTAAAATGGTGGCTATCGTTTGTTAAAATGTGTTTATTACCTTTATTTCATTTAGAGAAGGCCTTTAGGGCCTGAATAGCTAATATGACATGTAAATGTTATCCGATTTGATTAAAGACGCGGTTGGGCCAATATGGCTTTATGATTTTAACCGGTACGTCCTTAGGGAATTGAAGGGGTTAATTATGCATGCACAAATATAACAGCATGTGACTTTCAGGTTATACTTTTTATTATAAGTGGAATGGGGCTGTGGAGGGGATACGATTTTAAAAGAATCTAGCGTTCCGGAAAAGCCCTTAGATGCTGTTGCAGTTCATCCTTGATTTAAAATAATGGCTGGCTGCCTTTAATGTAATTATGGGGATACTTTGCACTTTTTATCACCAAGAAGCGTATATATTAGAATTAGCGTTATCTAAACAATGCCCTGTGTGGAAGTTAAACCCTCTTTCCTCGCTCCCTCCCTTACAAAGGTTGTCTAAAGCGTTTTACAACTTAAAAATAGGGCAGAGGTACGATAAAAGGATATTTAAAGTGGAGTTCACACTCCTAGTATCAGTTTAAAGTAAGATTTATTTTGCATAATATGTTTTCTTGGTACCTCAACACTTTACAGCTTACAGACGCATTCCCGCCACTTCAAGTATCCCCTCCTCTCCTCTGTCCAGATACAGCTCAGCATAACCATACACTAGCCTCAGTCCTAGATATGGTTGCTTCTGTAACTGAGCCATGCCCCACACAGTCCACCTTAGCTGTGGCATTCCATACCGACCCGTCTCTTTCAAAGGTGCTCACATACCACCTAGAACAGACATGTCCAAAGTCCGTCCGGAGGGCCAATTGCGGCCCGCGTTCCGAACGGATAAGGTCCACCCAGAGAAGTTGACCAAATATAGATCTGTTTTTTTATATTAAAGGCAGAGTGCAGAGTGCATTAACACCTGTTTAGATTTGTCATCCAAGTCACAAAATGAAAAGTATGCCGTTTTCAATAAACTTTGCATAAAATAGTTAATTTGTATTTAATTTTAATGGTTCAAAGAATGTCAGGGAAAATGGTCGGCCCTCGCACATGTTCACTTCATTGAATCTGGCACTCTTCGAAAAAAGTTTGGACATGCCTGACCTAGAACCTGTGGAGGAGGTCTCTTTCACCGGAAGACTTAACGCATTACAAACTCATGCTCTGTTCCTATGCATTTGCCCTCCATCTCTCCAAATAAACATTTCATTTCGTTAATCTTTCCCATAACCCTAAACATCTACTTTCCACCTTTAACACCCTTCTCTGTCCCACAGCACCCCCCTTGCCCTCCAACATCTCCACCCATGAGCTTGCCACCTACTTTAAAAACAAAATTGATAACATCAGGGATAATGTTCTCCCCCCTTACCTGCTTCAGTCCAGTCACACCTACTGTTTTGTATTTTTTGTTTTTTTATACAAAAATCCTGACAATTATGGTTTGATGGGGTAAATTGATTTGGCTGGGTAAAAAAAATGACTCAAACAGGACATGGGTCGATCAGACGTCAAAATGAAAATAAATGTGCACCTCCCAAATGTGGCCTTTTAGCCCCCCTCCAAACAACCCTACAGACCTATGCATGGGTGGTATCACTGTACTCAGGGGATTTTGCTGAACACATATTGGGGGGAGGGGGTTTGGCTGTGACATATACAGTAGTTGCTCAATTACAAGATGACCCCACAAAATTGTAATATTAATTTAGGAAAAAGAGAGCCTGAATTTGAGACTAGCCTGTAGGAAAACCGTTTTACTAGTAAATATTACCGTAATTCACAAAAAATGCATTTCCTGTTTTTATTTCCAAACCTGCCCCCCAGTAATGCACATCTACCACCCCAATAAGCCTTATACCCCCCTTATATGCCACTCTGCCTGCCTGATATGTCTTATACCCCCCTATTTGCCACTCTGCACCCCCAGATATGCCTTATACCCCCCTAAATGCCAATCTGCCCACCCCAGACTTACCAATGCATCTCCAGACTTGTCTCCCGTGCTTCAGACTCCCTCTCGGGGGGTCAGCCGGTGAACGTCTGCGCTACCCGGAACTTCTGCTGCGGTAGTCCGGGAAGCGTGTAGAGCGCTATGCGATTCGTGTACACAACTTAAGCTGCAGCCGGGAGGAGGTGTGGTTAGCATCAGATTGCCCGGTGCATCACTGCGGGGGATCTGGATCTTAGTCTTATAGTCAGACCTAGTTGAGGTCTGATTATAAGACGACCCTGATTATAAGACGAGAGGTATTTTTCAGAACATTTGAAAAATACGGTATCTGACTGGTATCGAAACAGAGCTCTATCTCATGGGAAAAAAAACAATATATAATTTACATGGGTACACTATTCACAGGAAAGGAGAATAATCGCTGAACCGACATACCGAAAACAAATGGCAAAATTGCTCTGGGACCAAAAACCCCTGGCACTGAAGGGGTTAAATTAACCTACTGCTTGTGAACGCTACAGAATCTGCTGGTGCTTTATAAATAAATGTAATGTAAAATGTTCTTGCAGCTGCATATTTTCTATTTGTGTTTTCTAGCTAATCTTGTAAACACTCTGATTCCTTATCATTCCACCTGTAGCATACAAGTCTTAATCACCTAGCGGGACACTGACTAATTTGTGGGTATACCCAAATCCAACAGGTCACAGGAGCAGGGTCTTGACATGCACCGCTCCCCGCCCATTTTCCCTTAAAATGGGGTGTTTCCCACTGCCGTCAGTGGGCAGTCGTGCCCGTGTCCTGCAAGGGAAGGCTCTGGGTAGCCGGAGCCCAGAAGTTCCCAGGTATGTCTATAAGTCATTAGGTATATATATAATATGGGTTTCTTAATATGTAACACTATTACAAAAGCCTGTTTATTGAGGTAAATTGCAAAAAATGCCATTCTTTAGAGAGGTCTGCATTAAATACACAATTTATGGGGGGGTGGAATGATCAGTATTTCAGTTTGCAACTCATTCTCCTCTTTTCAATGCCAGACTCAGCATTTAGTAAACTGGTGACAACTGTAATACATACACATTCAACAAATGTAGGACCTTGCTCACAGATGCTTTTTGTCTAAAGGAAGTCATATGATTTTTATACAGTATTACAGCTAAGATATCTCAGGAGGTTATGGCTTGAGAATTTAATTGGCTGCTAAGTGTTTAAAATAATTTCAATGGGTGAACCTATCTTTCTTTAACTAAATAAGATTAATTATTTACCCATGTGGGACATTGTGGTAAGTCAATATAAAAGGTGCCATCAGAGGTTCGTATTTTTTTCAGTTTTTCATACCGTTCATAGTGCTTCCAGAGATTAGATTGAAAGGATTGATCAATTTGCGGGAGAAACAATCCCAAGCTGTTAGGGGTAGAGAAAGGTATGTGGCTAAATGTGAAAAGAGCTTAAAATGTTAGGATCTTACATGATATACCTACAAAATATTAATTTAGTAATTTCATGATGATATTTTAAAATCCAATTTGATCTAACTACAACTGCTCTATAAAATTACCTTCATGCGCTCAATATTGTGAATAAGAATGAACACTGTGCCTTGAGACTTAATTCAACAGTCTGGTATGCAGCATCAATGTTACTTTAGAGATGCAGCTGCTCTTAGATTCAGCTGGTTATAACACTTGACCCTCGCAGCTGTTTGTACATATCCCTTGAATCTATTTTGTGACAATGTTTACCTTTGTAAATTATGCACACTATTTGCTATAATAATCAATGAAGTTTACCCGGGCAACAGAGTCCCGTGACAGCCCTGGCTCTGGAGCGCCATAAGTCTGCCAGTCTCTCCAAGCTCTCCTGACCATGCATGGGGCTAAAATAACAGACCTCTCTCACAGCTACCTTGCTCTTCTTTTGTTTCAATCAACACATCAAATCATGTTGATTGATATCCCAAAGCATCAAGAGGAGTTATTTTTTAATTGATCTGCTTATCCACGTGCATTATTGTTTCTTCTTTTGTTTCACCTGACAGGATATGAGGTCATTTGTCAACAATTAAATGTGAGGGATAAGAGTGGGCAATATATTATGTATAATAAGACAATATGTGTAATTTATTTAAAAATAACATTCATTCCAGGACAGTACTACTTCCAGCTGATTACATTTAGTGGTATTTAAGGGTTTTGTATTTAAAGTATTGTTATTAAAAACATAAAAAATAACTAAACCAATATTTCATACACATACCGCATTTGCTCGATTATAAGACGACCCCCAAAATCTGAATATTATTTTAGTGAAAAAAAAGAAAAAGCCTGAATATAAGACGACCCTATAGAAAAAAAGGTTTACTAGCAAGCATTAATGTAAAGTATTTTTTCATATTTAATAAAAGCTATAATTGAGAAAAAAAACCTTTTTTGTTTTTATTTGCCAAACTGCCCCCCTCCCAGTTATGCATGACTGCCCCAGACTTGCCACTCTGCCTCCCTGATATGCCTTATACCCTCCTATATGCCACTTTGCCTCCCTGACATGCCTTTAACTCCCTGTATGCCACTCTGCCTCCAGAAATGCCTTTTAACCCCTTTATGCCACTCGTCCTCCAGAAATGCCTTATACCCCTACATGCCACTCTGGCATATAGGGGGTTAAAATACATATCATGGGACAGAGTGGCATATAGGGGCGGGTATAAGGCATTTCTGGAGGCAGAGTGGGGCTAAGGGCTAAGGTTACCAGACAGGAGGATCCAGGTCCCCTGCAACGCTGCGGGGGGGCTGGATCTTAGTCTCATAGTCAGACCTCATTTATAGGACGAGGGGTATTTTTCATAGCATTTGCCTCGTCTTATAATCGAGCTAATGCGGTATTAAGGTGCCACAGAGGTGCTTTGTAGATTCAATGATATTAATGTATTGGGAGATACTTTTGCTAATGTCATGTCTAGACTTAACATATGAAAGGGTAAACATGTTTTTATAAATAACCAGACCATTTGGAACGTCTAGAATTTCATTCTATCTTTGAATGATATCAGCATCACTGTCCTTTCTCCTGCCAAGAGTTTTAAATGTTCAAATGTAATAGTCAGCAATTTATTTTAGGTTCTCATCTTTGAAGACTCTCCTGGAGTTACTGCAGGGTAATAAACCGGTTGTAACATGTGCATGGAAACTTCAGAACTGTGGAAGCTGCAAGCCTTATTGCAGCACATAGTCTTTAACTGCAGGATTGGCAGCTGTCCAGCATTGTGAAGGCCACTTGTTGATAACTCTCTAGGGTAAAATAAACCAAGTATGTGACACATTTTGGAAGTTTGCAATCAATGTTAGGGCTTAGAGAAAAAATATAACATCATAAAATAATTTTACTGAAAAAGACTACCTCTGTGCAGAGCCAGACTGGCGATGACGTGGCGGACGTGGCACTTTAAGGATGGCAGAGGCCTAATGATGTGAGTTCGGACAATGGCTGCATATGCTCAATCGCAATGTGAGGCTGGGCATATCCTGCCAGTGTCTGCACATCGCAGCACCCAATCTGCCACTTAAGCGGCAGGTCAATAAATAGGAGCTCTGTTATATGTTAGGGCTAATAATATGTGGTTTCTGTGTGTAAACGTAACACAAAAAGTGAAATAATGGTTAAACAAATGTACAGCTAACAGCTTCACACTACAAGATGTATTAACTAAAGGGAAAGTTGAGAGATACATACTAGAGGACTGCAATTGGAGGCGGGTCCCACGGGCGGCCTTGCTGGGGTTGCGGGCGGGTCAGGCACTGTACCTGCGGGTCCCGGTAATCCCCCACAGTCCCGCAAGGCTGCCTTCTCGCTGCTCCCTTACAATGTCTACTCTCTTGCTCTGCCCAGGAACAAAATGGAGTCACGTGATGTGACGTCACTTCCAGTGACTCCGCCTTGTTCCTGGGTGGAGCAAGAGAAGAGACGCCGTGAGGGAGCAACTCGAGGGTAGCCTTGCGGGACTGTGTGGGAAATCTGCAGTTCAGGTAAGGAGGTGGGCTTGATTGGCCACAAATTGATTAGATTGAATTGGCGGGAGCGGGCGGGATTGGCCACAAATGTGGCGGGGGCGGGTGGGAGTGGAACACCCACATTGCGGAATTGGGCAAAAAATCAGCGGGCGGGAGCGGGATTAAAAAAGCAGTCCCGCGCAGGGCTCTAGTACGTACCCTTGATGTGCCTGGTAGATACAAGTCACTCCCATTTCTTAATGCAGGACTGAGTTGCAAGGGGCACAGTTGCGTGTGGTCTACAGTCAATCCACACATTTCCGCACGTGATCACCACTTAAGCGAATCGCGCGCATGAATTTGAAAAATAGCAAACACTGTTAATAAACTCTACCTCTCTCCTCCTCACTTGTGATTGTGAGTTGCAGACAAAGAGTGCTGATTATTATTATTACTAGTGCTTGGTTTCAGAAGGTGGCTAGTACACAGCTTGTGTTCTTACAGAGAGGCTACAAGAGAAGAAAGAGAGAGGTGAAATAAGGGAACATTCTTTTAACAGAGTTATGGCTTCCACGAGGCCAGAGGGGGAGGAGATCAGGACAAAGGAGTGTACATTCCAAATGATGAATACCAACGTTTGGCCAAAAAAGATACAATTCCCCCCAAAATACATATTTGGTACATACACCGGAAAACTTGCGTAATTATGCAAAATATAAATTAAGAAACTTGCTTGCAGATCTGGCAAGGTAGTCAAAATGTGGTTGGATACTTCTGAATCATGCAGAGCCCGGATTCAGAAGGTGGCTAGCACACGGCTTGTGATGTTACAAGAAAACTAAGCGGTTCGTACATTAAAAAATTACTGTGGGTGGTTAGTTTGTGGGTAATTTATTAGTTAGCATTTGCTAGATAAATTGTAGCATAGAGTAAAAATTAAAAAGAAAATGTTTCACCTGTTTGAGCAGGGCCCTCCTCACCTGTTGTCTCTGTTAGTCAATTTGTTATGTTACATACTACTTGTTATGTCCTCTCCACCCATTGTACAGCGCTACGGAATTTGATGGCACTTTATAAAACAATAAATAATAATTATGGAGAGGTATATACTGCTAAAAAAAAAGACATGCTATTTTGGCATTAGATTCTGATGCCACTAACATTGCATCCGATTTTGACGCTGGGCCCCCAATTAAGAAAAGCTGTACTGTAACATACCGTATTTGCTCGATTATAAGACAAGGTTTTTTCCAGAGCAAATGCTCTGAAAAATACCCCTCGTCTTATAATCGGGGATGTCTTATAATCAGACCTCAACTAGGTCTGACTATGAGACTAAGATCCAGATCCCCCGCAGCGATGCAGGGGACCTGGATCCTCCTGCCCCCCCAATTTACCGGTGCTTCTGAGTCCCGGTGCTTAGTCCGGGCAGCGCGTAGAGCTCTACGCGATTCGCGTACACAATTTACGCTATGTATCTTAATATGTATGCATTTTTTCTTTTACACTTTTTATAATTTTATTCATACAAAATTATATATTCCACATATTAAAATGGTTTCAAAGGAAACCCCTAGTTTGTGGTGGTAAACTAATGAGTTAGCAGGAAATCACTGATAAATAAAGACATAGCAAAAACACCAAAATGCAAAATTGTTGTTTTTGGAAAACATTGTAAAACAGACAAAGAGTGCTGATTATTATTATTACTAGTGCTTGGTTTCAGAAGGTGGCTAGTACACAGCTTGTGTTCTTACAGAGAGGCTACAAGAGAAGAAAGAGAGAGGTGAAATAAGGGAACATTCTTTTAACAGAGTTATGGCTTCCACGAGGCCAGAGGGGGAGGAGATCAGGACAAAGGAGTGTACATTCCAAATGATGAATACCAACGTTTGGCCAAAAAAGATACAATTCCCCCCAAAATACATATTTGGTACATACACCGGAAAACTTGCGTAATTATGCAAAATATAAATTAAGAAACTTGCTTGCTTGTTTTTGGAAAACATTGTAAAATAATTCCTTAAAGGGTTAAAATTAAAAATTATCTTTTTTCTCTAGGGCAATGGTGTCCAAATGTGGGCTGCTGGACTTAAAGGTGCTGCCCGCACGGGCAGGGAGATTTCCTGGTGAGCCAGCCGCCTCCGCCAACCGCTTAATTATTTTGAAACAGTGAGCGTGCAGGCACCATGCCCCCCCAGTGAGGCTCTTCGCACCGCCCCTTTGAAGATGCGACGTGACAGGGCAGGCTCACATAGAAGAGTTCCTTGTGATGTGGAGAAGAACATGTCGGAGGAGAACTGTCTGCAGAGGAAGAAAGCCAGCAAAAAGTAAGTATTTAAAAAAAATACTTAGGGTGATAGATGGAAGGGGACACATATTAAAAGGGGGGATTCTTTGGGGCAACAATTAAAAAATACAAGAAGGGGTGGCTGAGGGTTATAAGCACATAACAGGGTGGTTGGGGCATCACATAAATCAATACAAAGGGGGGGTGGATGTTGACACATGGGTATGGGGGGCATTACATTAACCAGTACAAAAGGGGTGGGGGCATCAATACACAAGGGAGGCTGGCTGGGGACATTACATAAAAATCAATACACAAGGGTGTGGGGGCATAAATGCACAAAGATAGCTGGTTGGGGACACAAATACACAAGGGTGTGGGGGGAGTACATTAATACTAAAGGGGGGCATCAACACACAAGGGGACAAACACACAAACAACAAAGCAGTGTGGAAAGCATTTTTTATACTTTGGGTAGCTGAACCCACCCTGATGCGGGTGTCAGTGTGGCAGAGTCTGTCCTGGTGTGCGTGAGTTTGGGTGTCGGTGTGGCAGAGCCTGTCCTTGT